>JANFPS010000515.1:0-13158 GCA_024703675.1 Drosophila nebulosa
TAGAAACACGAAAAATTTTAGTTTTACAATTTTTACAAAATTTACCCCATTTTCTCGGAAAAGGGGGGGTTCAAAATGAAATTTTCTAGGTTAGAAAGACAAATACAAGGGAAATAAAAATGCGCTATTAAAAAATTTACGATTTTCCCCGAAAAAGTGGGTTCAAAATGAGTTGTCTAGGTTTTAATGAAAAAAATACAAGTAAACTAGATGGCTTTTAAAATGATAATTTCCCCTTTTGGAAAATTATCCCAAAATTTGGGAAAGTTAGAGCACGGAAAAAATTGAGATTACTCAATTTTTACAAATTCACGATTTTTTCGAAAAAATGGGCCTTTTTAAAAAGAGTTTTTTAGATTTGAATGACAAATACAAGTAAATAGATGAGCTACAAACGATACATCCCTTTGAAATCATCCCAATATGAAAGTTAGAGCCGGAAAAGTGCAGATTACTCACTTTTAATTACGATTTTCTCGAAAAGTGTTAAAATAGTTTTTAGTTAATGACAAATAAAGTAACTGATAAGTACTACTGAACATTCTGTTTTTAATCTGCAAATTGCAAAGTAGAGACAGGAAAGTTGAGATTACATCAATTTTACAAATTCACGATTTTCTCGAAAAGTGGGTTCAAAATGAGTTTCTAGATTTGAATGACAAATACAAGTAAAATAGATGAGCTACTAACTGATACATCATTCCCTTTGAAATCATCCCAATATTGCACAGTTAGAGCACGGAAAAGTTGAGATTACTCAATTTTTACAAATTCACGATTTCTCGAAAAGTGGGTTAAAATGAGTTTTCTAGATTTTGAATGACAAATACAAGTAAACTAGATGAGCTACAACTGATACATTCCCTTATGAATCATCCCAATATTGGCAAAGTTAGAGCACGGAAAGTTGAGATTACACAATTTTTACAAATTCACGATTTTCTCGAAAAGTGGGATTAAAATGAGTTTTCTAGATTTGAATGACAAATACAAGTAAACTAGATGAGCTACTAACTGATACATGTCGTTTTTTAATCATCCCAATATTGGCAAAGATAGAGCACGGAAAATTGAGTTTCACAATTTGTAACAAATTCACGATTTTCTCGAAAAGTGGGTTCAAAATGAGTTTTCTAGATTTGAAAGACAAATACAAGTAAACTAGATGAGTACTAACTGATACATTCGTTTTTTAATATCCCAATATTGGCAAAGTTAGAGCACGGAAAATTTGAGTTTCACAATTTTTACAATTCACGATTTTCTCGAAAAGTGGGTTCAAAATGAGGGTTTTCTAAAGGTTAGGGAAAGACAAATACAAGTAACACTGAGATTCGCATTTAAACAAATCCACGATTTTCTCGAAAAGTGGGTTAAAAAGAGTTTTCTAGATTTGAATGACAAATACAAGTAAATGATGAGCACTAACTGATACATTTTCCTTTTTAAATCATCCCAATATTGGCAAAGTTAGAGCACGGAAAATTGAGATTACTCAATTTTACAAATTCACGATTTTCTCGAAAAGTGGGTTTAAATGGGGTTTTCTAGATTTGAAGACAAATACAAGTAAATAGATGAAAACTACAAAAATACATTCCTTTTGAAAATATCCAATATTGCAAAGTTAAAGCACGGAAAGTTGAGATTACCAATTTACAAATTCACGATTCTCGAAAGGGGTTAAATGAGTTTTCTAGATTTGAATGACAAATACAAGTAAACTAGATGAGCTACTAACTGATACATTTCGTTTTTTAATCATCCCAATATTGGCAAAGATAGAGCACGGAAAATTTGAGTTTCACAATTTTTACAAATTCACGATTTTCTCGAAAAGTGGGATTAAAATGAGTTTTCTAGATTTGAATGACAAATACAAGTAAACTAGATGAGCTACTAACTGATACATTCCCTTTTGAATATCCCAATATTGGCAAAGTTAAAGCACGAAGTTGAGATTACACAATTTTTACAAATTCACGATTTTCTCGAAAAGTGGTTTCAAAAGATTTTCTAGGTTTGATGACAAATACAGTAAACTAGATGAGGTACTTACTGGTACATTGCTGTTTTTTTTTGTTTTTGGAATCATCACAATATTGGCAAAGTAAAGAGGCACGGAAAAGTTGAGATTACTCAATTTTTTACAAATTCCACGATTTCTCAAAAGTGGGTTTAAAATGAGTTTTCTAGATTTGAATGACAAATACAAAGTAAAATGAGATGAGGCTATCAAACTTATACATTCCCTTTGAAATCATCCCAATATTGGCAAAGTTAAGCACGGAAAGTTGAGATTACACAATTTTAAAATTCATCGATTTTCTCGAAAGTGGGATAAAATGAGTTTTCTAGATGGAATGACAATACAAGTAAACTAATGAGGCTACTAACTGATACATTTCGTTTTTAATCATCCCAATATTGGCAAAGAGAGCACCGGAAATTTGAGTTTCACATTTTTTTACAAATTCACGATTTTCTCAAAAAGTGGGTTTACAATGAGGTTTCTCTAGATTTGAATGACAAACCCAAGTAAAATAGATAGGTCTAACAAACTGATACCTTCCTTTGAAATCATCCCCACTATTGGCAAAGTTATAGCACGGAAAAAGTGAGATTACTCATTTGTAACAAATTCACGATTTTCTCGAAAAGTGGGATTCAAAATGAGTTTTTCTATATTGAATGACAAATACAAGTAACTAGATGAGGCAACTAACTGTTAACTTCCCTTTTGTAATCATCCAATATTGGCAAAGTTAGAGCACGAAAGTGATATTACTCATTTTTTAACAAATTAATTCACGATTTTCTTTTTCTTTCTCGAAAAGTGGTTTTAAAAGGAGTTTTCTAGATTTGAATGACAAATACACGTAAAATAGATGAGGCTACAAACTGATCCATTCCCCTTTGAATCATCCAATATTGTGCAAGTTAGAGCACGGAAAAATGAGATTACTCAATTTTTACAAATTCACGATTTTCTCGAAAAGTGGGATTAAAATGAGTTTTCTAGATTTGAATGACGAATAACAATTAAACTAGATGAGCTACTAACTGATCATTTTCGTTTTTTAATCATCCCAATATTGGCAAAGATATCGCACGGAAATTTGAGTTTCACAATTTTTACAAATCACGATTTTCTTTTCTCGAAAAGTGGGTTTTAAAATGAGTTTTCTAGATTTGAAAGACAAAATATAAGTAACAAGATGAGCTACTAACTGTACATTTCGTTTTTTAATTATCCCAATATTGGCAAGTTAGAGCACGGGAAAATTTGAGTTCACAATTTTTACAAATTCCGATTTTCTCGAAAAGTGGGTTCAAATGAGTTTTTCTAGGTATAAGAAAGACAAATACAAGTAAACTAGATGCGCTATTTAAAAAATTCAGTTTTCTCGAATGTGGGTTCAATGAGTTGTCTAGGTTTGATGACAAATACAAGTAAACTAGATGGAGCTACTAACTGATACTTCCCTTTTGAAATCATCCCAATATTGGCAAAGTTAGAGCAGCGGGAAAGTTTGAGATTGAGTCACTTTTATAAATTTACGATTTTCCTCGAAAGTCGGTTCAAACTGAGTTTTTCTAGGTTAGAAATACAATATCAAGGTAAACTAGATGCGTATTAAAACTTCCACGATTTTCTCGAAAAGTGGGATTAAAATGCAGTTTTCTTAGATTTAATACCAAATACAGTAACTAGATGAGCTACTAACTGATACATTTTCGTTTTGTTTAATCTCCCAACTATTGGCAAATTAGAGCACGGAAAATTTGAGTTTCAACATTTTTTACAAATTCACGATTTTCTCGGGAAAGTGGGTTTAAAACTGAGTTCTCTAGATTTGAATGACAAATACAAGTAAAATAGATGAGCTACAAACTGAATACATTCCCTTTTGAAATCATCCAATATTTGGCAAAGTTAGTAGGCACGGAAAAATGAATTTCTCAATTTTTACAATTCACGATTTTTCTCGAAAAGTGGATTAAATGAGTTTTCCTAGATTTGCATGACAAATAACAATAACGTACATGATCTACTAACTGATACATTTTTCGCTTTTTTAATCATCCAATTTGCAAGAATAGAGAACGGAAAAGTTGAGATTATACTCAATTTTACATAATTCACGTTTCTCAAAAGTGGTTTTAAATGAGTTTTCTAGATTTGAATGACAAACACAAGTAAAATCGATGAGCTACAAGAACTGCTACTTCCCTTTTGAATCATCCCAATATTTGGGCAAAGTTATGAGCACGGAAAAATTTGAGTTTCACAATTTGTTTACAAATTCACACGATGTTTCTCGAAAAGTGGGTTTTAAAAAATGAGTTTTCTAGATTTGAATGAAAATTACAAATTCACTGTTTTCTCAAAGTGGGTTTAAAATGAGTTTTCAGATTTGAATGACAAATACAAGTAACTAGAATGAGCTTACAAACTGATACATTCCCTTTTGAAATCATCCCATATTGGCAAAGTTAGAGCACGGAAATTTGAGTTTCCCAATTTTTACAAATTCAACGATTTTTCTCGAAAAGTGGGTTTAAAATGAGTTTTCTAGATTTGAATGACAAATACAATAAATAGATGAGCCCAACTGATACCATTCCCTTTTGAAATCATCCCAATATTGGCAAAGTTAGAGCACGGAAAAATGAGATTACTTACTCAATTTTTACAAATTCACAGATTTTCTCGAAAGTGGGTTAAAATGAGTTTTCTAGATTTGATGACAAATGACAAGGTAACTAGATGAGCTACTAACTTATACATTTCGTTTTTTTAATCATCCCAATATTGCCAAAGTTAGAGCAACGAAAAGTTTGAGATTACTCAATTTTTCCAGTTCACGATTTTCTCAAAAAGTGGGTTTAAATGAGTTTTTCTAGATTTGAATGACAAAACCATAAAAATAGATGAGCTCCAAACTGATACATTCCCCTTTTGAAATCATCCCAATGTTGGCAAAGTTAGAGCACAAAAAGTTGAGATTACTCAACTTTTATAAATTTTACGATTTTCTCGAAAGTGGGTTCAATGAGTTTTCTAGGTTTGAATGACAAATAAAAGTAAATACTCGATAAGTTACTTACGCGTATGACTACTAACTGATACATTGCGTTTTGTAATTCATCCCCAATATTGGCAATTTTGGATACTCAATTTTACAAATTCAACGATTTTTTTCTCGAAAGTGGGGTTTCACAATGAGATTCTATGTTTGATAACAAATGAAGTAACTAGATGGTTGCAAACTGATACATTGCTCTTTGTGATCGTCCCAATATTGGCAAAGTTGGAGCACGAAAAAGTTGAGATTGCTCAATTTTAAAGAAATTAAGATTTTCTGGAAAAGTGGAATTCAATAGTTTCTAGGTTTGAATAGAAGAAATAACAGTAACTAGATGAGCTACTAACTGATTACATTGCTTTTTGTAATCATTCCCAATATTGGTAAAGTTGAGAATAATCATTTTTACAAATTCACTAGATTTTCCTCGAAAAGTGTTTCAAAATGAGATTTCTATGTTTGGATGCAAATTGAAGTAAACTAATGGTTGCAAACTGATACATTTGCTCTTTGATCGTCCAATATTGCAAAAGTTGGAGCACAGGAAAACAAGTTGAGAAAATGCTCATTTTAAGAATTAAGATTTTCTGAAAAGTGGATTCAAATGAGTTTTTCTAGGTTTGAATGACAAATAAATTAACTCGATAAGTTACTTCTGGTACATTGCTTTTTTTAACTCATCGCAATATTGCAAAGTAAGAGCCCACGGAAAAGTTGAGATTACTCAATTTTTTACAAATTCACGATTTTCTCAAAAAGTGGGTTTAAAATGAGTTTTCTAGATTTGATGACACCACCAAGAAAATAGATGAGCTAGCAACTGATACATTCCTTTTGAATCTCCCAATATTGGCAAAGTTAGAGCCGCACAGAAAAAGTTTGAGATTACTCAACTTTTTATAAATTTACGATTTCTCGAAAAGTGGGTTCAAATGAGTTTTCTAGTTTGCATTACAATAAAAGTAAACTTCGATAAGTTACTTACCGGTGATCTACTAACTGGGGGGGCAATTTTTACAATTTGGCGTTTTTTTTTTTTTTGTAATCATCCCAATATTGGCTAAAGTTAGATAATCAATTTTTACAAATTCACGATTTTCTCGAAAAGTGGGTTCAAAATGAGATTTCTAGGTTTGGATGACAAATGAAAGTAAACTAGATGGTTGCAAACTGATACATTGCTCTTTGTGATCGTCCCAATATTGGCAAAGTTGGAGCACGAAAAAGTTTGAGATTGTCCTCATTTTAAGAAAATTAGATTCTGGAAAAGTGGATTCAAAATGAGTTTTTCTAGGTTTGAATGAGAAAATAAAAGTAAACTAGAATGAGCTACTAACTGATACATTGCTTTTTTAATTCACCTAATATTGGTAAAGTTGAGAATAATCAATTTTTACCATTCACGATTTTCTCGACAAGTGGGTTCAAAATGAGATTCTAGGTGGATGACAATGAAAGTAACTAGATGGTTGCAAACTGATACATTGCTCTTTGTGATCGTCAATATTGGCAAAGTTGGAGCACGAAAAAGTTGAGATTGCTCAATTTTAAAGAAATTAAGATTTTCTGGAAAAGTGGATTCAAAATGAGTTTTCTAGGTTTGAATGAGAAATAAAAGTAAACTAGATGATTCTTGTGGTCAATTTCTTTTTGTAAACATCGCAATATTGGCAAAGTTTTGAGCACGGAAAAAATTAGAATACCATTTCACAAATTCAAAAAAGGTTTTTTTTGTTTGAATGACAAAAAGAAAGTAAACTAGATACATAACTGATACATTGGCTTTTTGTAATCAACCCAAATTGGCAAAATTGAATTTAAACAAATTTTTACAAAACCCTTTTCCCCGAAAAAATGGATTTTAAAAAGGATTTTTAGATTGAATGACAAAAACAAATACCTAATGAGCTACTTACTAATACATTTTTTTTTAAAAAACATCCCAAAATTTTCAAAATAAGAGCACAAAAAATCTGTTACCCTTTTTTTTCAATTCACGATTTTTCGAAAATTGGGGTTTTTTAAAATGGATTTTAGGTTTTAAGCCAAGTAAACTGATGGGTTCTACTGAACATTTCCTTTTTTACCATCCCAATATTGGGAAAATTTTGGGACGGGAAAAATTGAGAAAAAAAACAATTTTAAAAATTCACGATTTTTCGAAATGTGGGTTTAAAATGGTTTTCTAGGTTTTAATGACAAATAAAATACACTCGATGATTACTTAGTGGTACTTGCTTTTTGTAATCATCGCAATATTGGGGAAAATTAGACACGGAAAGTTGGATTACTCATTTTTACAAATTCAAAAGATTTTTTTTTGAAGTGGGTTTGAAAAGATTTTCTAATTTAAAGCAAATACAAGTAAACCCAAAGAGCTACTTACTATCTTTCTTTTAAAAACATCCCAATATGGCAAAGTTGAAACACGGAAAAAATTAGATTACTCAAATTTTTTAAATTCCGATTTTCTCGAAATGTGGGTTCAAAATGAGTTTTTCTAGGTTTGAAAGAAAAATAAAAGTACACTCGATGATTTACTTAGTGGTACAAATTTCTTTTTTTAAACATCGCAATATGGCAAAGTAAAGCACGGAAAAGTGAGATTCTCATTTTTACAAAAACCGATTTCTCAAGTGGGGTTTTAAAAGAGTTTTTAGATTTTTAATGCAAAAAAAAAGTTAACTGATGGTACAATGATACATTGTTTTTTTAAACATCCCAATATGGGCAAATTTAGAGCCGGAAAAAGTTGAGTACTCTTTTTACAAATTTACGATTTGCTCGAAAAGTGGTTCAAAAGAGTTTTCTAGGGTTTTAATGCAAAAAAAAGTACCCGTGATTTTCTTTGTGGACATTTCTTTTTGGAACATCGCAATATTGGAAAGTAAACCGGAAAAGTTAGATTCTCAATTTTTACAAATTTACGTTTTCCGAAATGGGTTTTTAAAAGATTTTCAGATTTAATGACAAATACAATAACCCGATGACTACTTACTAAAACTTTTTTTTAAAAACATCCCAATATTGGCAAAGTTGAGCACGGAAAAAATTTTAGATTACCCATTTTTACAAATTCACGATTTTCTTGAAACGTATTCAAAATGAGTTTTCTAGGTTTAATGACAATAAAAAAACCTCGATGATTTACTTTGTGGGACTTTCTTTTTGTAATCATCGCAATATTGGGAAAAATAAGAGCACGGAAAAATTGAGATTACTCAAAATTTTTACCAAATTTATGATTTTCTCGAAATGGGGTTTTAAATGAGTTTTCGATTTGAATGACAAATACAAATTAACTGATGGCTCTTTTCTAATCATTTCTTTTTTAAAACACCCAAAATTGGCAAAATTTTAACACGGAAAATTGAGAATACTCAATTTTTACAAATTACGAAAAAATTTTTTTAGGTTTGGATGACAAATGAAATAACTAGAGATTTCAAATGAACATTGCTCTTTGTGATCGTCCCAAAATAGGCAAAGCTAGAGCACGGAAATTTTAAAATTTCCCAATTTTTACAAATTCACGATTTTCTCGAAAAAGGGTTCAAAATGAGTTTTTTTAGGTTTGAATGACAAATAAAAGTAAACTAGATGAGCTACTTACTGTACATTCTTTTTGAAATCATCCCAATATTGGCAAAGTTAGAGCACGGAAAGTTGAGATTACACAATTTTTACAAATTCACGATTTTCTCGAAAGTGGGATTAAAATGAGTTTTCTAGATTTGAATGACAAATACAAGTAAACTAGATGAGCTACTAACTAATACATTTCTTTTAAAATCATCCCAATATTGGCAAAGTTAGAGCACGGAAAAGTTGAGATTTCTCAATTTTTATAAATTCACGATTTGGTCGAAACGTGAGTTCAAAATGAGTTTTTTAGGTTTGAATGACAAATAAAAGTACACTCGATGAATTACTTAGTGGTACATTGCTTTTTGTAATCATCCCAATATTGGCACAGTTAGAGCACGGAAAATTTGAGTTTCACAATTTTTACAAATTCACGATTTTCTCGAAAAGTGGGTTCAAAATGAGTTTTCTAGGTTTGAATGACAAATAAAATAAAACTCGATGAGTTACTTACTGGTACATTGCTTTTGGAATCATCACAATATTGGCAAAGTTAGAGCACGGAAAAGTTGAGATTACTCAATTTTTAAAAATTCACGATTTTCTCGAAAAGTGGTTTTAAAATGAGTTTTCTAGATTCGAAAGACAAATACAAGTAAACTAGATGAGCTATTAAAAAATTCACGATTTTCTCGAAATGTGGGTTCAAAATGAGTTGTCTAGGTTTGAATGACAAATACAAGTAAACTAGATGAGCTACTAACTGATACATTCGCTTTTGAAATCATCCGAATATTGGCAAAGTTAGAGCACGGAAAAGTTGAGATTACTCAATTTTTACAAATTCACGATTTTCTCGAAAAGTGGGTTTAAAATGAGTTTTCTAGATTTGAATGACAAATACAAGTAAAATAGATGAGCTACAAACTGATACATTCCCTTTTGAAATCATCCCAATATTGGCAAAGTTAGAGCACGGAAAGTTGAGATTACACAATTTTTACAAATTCACGATTTTTTCAAAAAGTGGGTTTAAAATGAGTTTTCTAGATTTGAATGACAAATAAAAGTGAACTAGATGAGCTACAAACTGATACATTCCCTTTTGAAATCATCCCAATATTGGCAAAGTTAGAGCACGGAAAAGTTGAGATTACTCAATTTTTATAAATTCACGATTTTCTCGAAATGTGGATTCAAATGAGTTTTCTAGGTTTTGAATGACAAATAAAAGTACACTCGATGATTTACTTAGTGGTACATTGCTTTTTGTAATCATCGCAATATTGGCAAAGTTAGAGCACGGAAAAGTTGAGATTACTCAATTTTTACAAATTCACGATTTTCTCGAAGTGGGTTTGAAATGAGTTTTCTAGATTTGAATGACAAATACAAGTTAACTAGATGAGCTACTTACTAATACATTTCTTTTAAAATCATCCCAATATTGGCAAAGTTAGAGCACGGAAAAGTTGAGATTACTCAATTTTTACAAATTTACGATTTGCTCGAAACGTGAGTTCAAAATGAGTTTTCTAGGTTTGAATGACAAATAAAAGTACACTCGATGATTTACTTAGTGGTACATTGCTTTTTGTAATCATCGCAATATTGGGAAAGTAAAAGCACGGAAAAGTTGAGATTACTCAATTTTTACCAATTCACGATTTTCTCGAAGTGGGTTTGAAATGAATTTTCTAGATTTGAATGACAAATACAAGTAAACTAGATGAGCTACTAACTGATACCTTCCCTTTTGTAATCATCCCAATATTGGCAAAGTTGGAGCACGAAAAAGTTGAGATTACTCAATTTTACAATTCACGATTTTCTCGAAAAGTGGGTTTAATGTGAGTTTCTAGATTTGAATGACAAATACAAGTAAACTAGATGAGCTTCTAACTGATACATTCCTGTTTGTAATCATCCCAATATGGGCAAATTTAGAGCACGAAAAAAATTGAGAATACTCAATTTTTACAAATTCACGAAATAAGTTTTCTAGGTTTGAATGACAAATGAAAGTAAACTAGATGAGCTACTAACTGATACATTGCTTTTTGTAATCAACCCAATATTGGCAAAGTTGAGATTAATCAATTTTTACAAATTCACGATTTTCTCGAAAAGTGGATTTAAAATGAGATTTCTAAATTTGAATGACAAATACAAGTACAAATAGAATGACTACTTACTAATACATTTCTTTAAAATCATCCCAATATTGGCAAAGTAAGTGCACAGAAAAGTCTAGATTACTCCATTTTCACAAATTCACGATTTTCTCGAAAATTGGGTTAATAATGTGATTTCTAGGTTTGAATGACAAGTAAACTAGATGAGCTACTTACTGATACATTCCCTTTTGTTACCATCCCAATATTGGCAAAGTTAGAGCACGGAAAAGTTGAGAATACTCAATTTTTACAAATTCACGATTTTCTCGAAATGTGGGTTCAAAATGAGTTTTCTAGGTTTGAATGACAAATAAAAGTACACTCGATGAGTTACTTAGTGGTACATTGCTTTTTGTAATCATCGCAATATTGGCAAAGTAAGAGCACGGAAAAGTTGAGATTACTCAATTTTTACAAATTCACGATTTTCTCGAAGTGGGTTTGAAATGAATTTTCTAGATTTGAATGACAAATACAAGTAAACTAGATGAGCTACTAACTGATACATTGCTTTTTGTGATCGTCCCAATATTGGCAAAGTTGGAGCACGAAAAAGTTGAGATTACTCAATTTTAACAAATTCACGATTTTCTCGAAAAGTGGGTTTAATGTGAGTTTCTAGATTTAAATGACAAATACAAGTAAACTAGATGAGCTTCTAACTGATACATTCCTGTTTGTAATCATCCCAATATGGGCAAATTTAGAGCACGAAAAAGTTGAGAATACTCAATTTTTACAAATTCACGAAATAAGTTTTCTAGGTTTGGGTGACAAATGAAAGTAAACTAGATGAGTTACAAACTGATACATTGCTCTTTGTGATCGTCCCAATATAGGCAAAGTTAGAGCACGGAAAAGTTGAGATTACTCAATTTTAACAAATTCACGATTTTCTCGAAAAGAGGGTTCAAAATGAGATTTCTAGGTTTGAATGACAAATACAAGTAAACTAGATGAGCTACTTACTGATACATTGCATTTTGTGATCGTCCCAATATTGGCAAAGTTGGAGCACGAAAATGTTGAGATTACTCAATTTTAACAAATTCATGATTTTCTCGAAAAGTGGGTTTAAAATGAGTTTCTAGATTTGAATGACAAATACAAGTAAACTAGATGAGCTACTAATTGATACATTCCTGTTTGTAATCATCCCAATATGGGCAAATTTAGAGCACGAAAAAGTTAAGAATACTCAATTTTTACAAATTCACGAAATGAGTTTTCTAGGTTTGAATGACAATGAAAGTAAACTGGATGAGCTACTAACTGATAGACTGCTCTTTGAATCATCGCAATATTGGCAAAGTTAGAGCACGGAAAAGTTAAGATTACTCAATTTTTAAAATTCACGATTTTCCCCGAAAGTGGATTCAAAATGATTTTCTAGGTTTGAATGACTTTAATAAAGCAAACTCGATGAGCTACTAACGATATATTGCTTTTTGTAATCATCCCAATATTGGCAAAGTTGAAAACCCAATCAATTTTACAAAATTCACGATTTCTCGAAAAGTGGGTTCAAAAAGAGATTTCTAGGTTTGAATACCAAAAACTAGATGAGTCACTTACTGACACCCTTGCTTTTTGTGATCGTCCCAATATTGGCAAAGTTTTGGGGCACGAAAAGTTGAGATTACTCAATTTTAACAAATTCAAAGATTTTCCCCAAAAAAGTGGGTTTAAAATGAGTTTCTAGATTTGAATGACAACTACAAGTAAACTAGATGAGCTACTAACTGATACCTTCCCTTTTGTAATCATCCCAATATTGGCAAAGTTGGACCACGAAAAAGTTGAGATTACTCAATTTTAACAAATTCATGATTTTCTCGAAAATGGATTTAAAATGAGATTTCTAGATTTGAATGACAAATACAAGTACACTAGATGAGCTACTAAATTTATACATTCTGTTTGTCATCATCCCAATAGGGCAAATTTTAGAGCACGGAAAAGTTGAGAATACTCAAATTTTTACAAATTTAAAGAAATGAGTTTTTTATGTTTGAATGACAAATGAAAGTAAAAATAGATAGCTACTAAATGATACATTGCTTTTTGTAATCAACCCAAAATTGTTAAAGTTGAGATTGATCAGTTTTTTACAAATTCACGATTTTCTCGAAAAGTGGATTTAAATGAGATTTCTAGATTTGAATGACAAATACAGTACACTAGATGAGCTCCCTTTCTAATAAAATTTCTTTTAAAATCATCCCAATATTGGCAAAGGGTTTGAGCACAGAAAATCTAGATTACTCCCCTTTTTACAAATTCCGATTTTCTTGAAATTGGGGTTT
>JANFPS010000516.1:0-13156 GCA_024703675.1 Drosophila nebulosa
TTTTGTTAGCTCATCCATTTTCTTTATGAATTTGTCATTAAAACAAGAAACGATTTAAACCCCACTTTTCGAGCAAGTCGTGAATTCGAAAGAATTAAATATCTGGCAATTTAAAGTTCAATACTGGAAAAATTTTCAACTTTTCCGTGCTCAAATTTTTGGAAATTTCTGCGACGATTTGAAACGCAACGTTTAGTTGAAGCTCACCCATTTTCCCTTTAATTTGTCTTTAAACCTAAAAAAACTCATTTTGAACCCATTTTTGAACAATGGGAAATTTTGTAAAAATAAACAATCGGGCAAAATTTAAGTTCGATACTGGAAAATTTTCAACTTTTCCGTGCTCAATTTTGGGACACTTGAAAAAGCAACGATCAGTTAGTAGCCACCCATTTTCCTTTTTTGTCTTTTTAAAACAGAAAACTCATTTTGAACCCACTTTTCCAGAAAATCGTGTATTCGAAAAATTTGTAAGCTGGCGAACTTAATTTAGATCCCGGACAATCTCAACTTTCCCGTCTTAATTTTTCCCAATTTCGGGACGTTTTAAAACCGAAACGTTTCATTTTTAATCACCAGTTTCCTTAATTTTCATTTAAACTAGAAAACTGATTTTTGAAATAATAAAACAAAATGGTGGGTTGTTGTGCAGTTTTTTTCGCGACTAGTTCTAATTTGTCTCTCATGAGTCTTTTTATTAACGCATCTCGGAGAGAGCATACAAAGTTACATACAATTATTCATATGGGGTTTGATCAGCTGCTTTGGTTTGGAAGAATTTTTCCCAAACCCCTTTTCCTCAATGAAAGTATGCCCAAAAAATTTATCTTATATTTAAACTTCAAAAACTCTACATGTTTCTTCTTCGCAAGATTTTTGGGTTAGGATATCGCTATCATTTCTTTAGTAGCTTATACTTTAAATATCTGACCATCTTACACTTGTCAACAAAATGATTTAATGTCCACATGCTTCGTCCTTGAGGGGTTTAGGGGTTTTTTTAGCCAATTGCTGCCGCTGAGGTTATCGCCATAAAAAACGGTAGATGTATTTCTCTCCGCAACCAATCTCGAAAATTAATCGACGCAATAAAATGGCTTTCTTGCCGCGTTGAAAACGCCAGGGACTCCCCCTTGGGTACTGAAAAGGAGCAACACTCGGGCCTTCTTTTTTTTCCATGATATCGGTCCGCCAGCTAAAAAAATATAGTACCAGTATAAATTTGGTCAATTTATCGCCCCCCCAATCGCCCCACGAAACCCGAAAACCCCCGCATCCACGTTTAAAAATAAATCTTAAAGCCAACTGTCGAACCCAGATATCGTAAAACATGTTTTTATCTGCAAGGTGTTCATTTGGGGGTCCTTTTTCGTTGAGCCAATTTCGATATGAGGGGATATATCCGGCTAGTAGTCAAGAAAGCCACATTAGCCGCCTACATTGACTGAAAAAGGTTGCATCAACCCTTTTAACTCCATTTTATCGAGAACTAAAACCCTGCTTCTAACGGTGTTTGCAGCTGGTTGCATGAGCATACCCATATCGACCAGTAAATCTTTGATGTATTTTGTGAATGCCCATGATATTTTCCAATTTCCCATCCGGTGAACCTCCATCCAAAGGGAAAAAACGCCAGGGTCCCTTGCAACACATTAAAAACGCTCCCAAATAGAGACTTAATCCGTCAAATCCGATTTTCCTGGCACCCTTTAAAAAGAAGATTTTTCTAGTAGACAGTTTAGTGATAATTACCCTTTGCTTGCTGCTTGTATAGCATGGTTCATTGCCCAAAGGGCAAAAAACCATTACTCGCAAAAACACTATCGAGTTTGGAGTTCCACTCCGTAAAACTTTTTGAGCCCTATAACGCCTTTTTCACAGAATACCTTGTTTTTGTTTTCATTGTGTATCCTTTTCGGGCCCCTCATTATACGGTATCCCCCAAATCACGTTTAAGTAAGCAGTGCAACATCCTTTGGGTGTAGATAAAATTTTTAAACTGCGCGCTGGGGGCCAGATAAAACGAACACTCCCAAAGCGACATACAGGCGAGTATGTTCATTGTAGTTCACTCCATACGCTGGAACCCTTTTGCTACAGTTTTCCCTTTTAAAACGCTCGACTTCTCCCCTTTGCATCACGTTTTTAAACTGTAGCCCCCTTGCACCCAAAATAAGGGTTTATCCCTTCCTAGCGTATAAGCGCCAAGTTGATTTGACATCAAGGAGCATACCCTTTTGCATACCCTCACCCCAATACGAAGCAAACGGACTACTAAGCGCCCATCATAGGGTTTTGGGATATCCCTCACTTTAATCATGCGCTTAAAAAAGTTGAACTGTTTTTTGGTCGCCGGCCCTTTCCCGTTCGAATCAGCTTCGGGTGCCGGGGCCCAAAACGTTGTTCAACCCCCCAGGTTCGCCACTTCTTTTTCAAAATGCCATGTCGAAATTTTCGTATCTGCCCTTCTCGCTGACCTCGCTCAGACTCGTCTGTACTGCTTACTGTCTGCTGCATCAACGATCCTAATCCTGATCATCCATATATGGAAAATCAAAATTTTACGAATCACCATTCGAATCGCCATTGCCGAAACGCTCGCGAACAAAACGTTCCTTTCAACAAACTTTTCCTGTTTCGGCGTCGTACAACCCATCCCTTTCGCATTTCGGATAAAAACCCAAACCTTCGGAAAATTTTTCCCCTTTTGATCAAAATTGCCCTTATGTGTCCTTTTTTCGGGGTACTGCATAGACCCAAAAACTTTTAAATGTTATTATGGTTTTTTACCCTTTCCCCTGCTTCCATTGGGGTCATGTTAACCCGGGCTCGAGTTTGGTGACCATTCCGCAGATAACAGCGTATAAACTGCCTAGCCCAAAGAGATTGATGTAGACCAGACTGGAGAGCAAGCATCTTGACATCTCCACAAAAGTTTTGTTTTAACTCTCTCTGCTACACCGTTTTCTGCGGGGTGTATGGTACCGTGGCTGCCGTAATTTCCTTTCCCTTGAAAACTCGCAAAAAAAATTTTTGACGTACTCCGACCATTGTCCCCGAATGCACTTAAGCTTCTTTTCCCTTTTGCCCCTCTGCCATGTTTTTAAACTCGACAAAACTTTCCAAATACTTCTCCTTTCCCTTCAGGAAATATACAAATTGCGACTGACCTGTCATCGATAAAAAGTCAAAAAGTTCTGCTGCCTCCAAAACTTTTTTGTATCGAACGGTCCGCAAACTCTGAATTCACCCTCCAAGATTTCCTTGCTCTGTTCTTGGTCGAATCTGGAAAGGGTGTACTGGATCTTGCTTACCATGCAGAAACTTGCAGGGGTTTCCAACGACGTAGAGTCAAACTTTCCCATTCCCCGGGCCAATCCTTTCGTGCAATTTCACCCGACTGCCGTAGTTGAGATGTCCGTATTTTATGCCACAAAACTTCGTAAAACTGTTCAATAGCATAGCATTCGCTCGGTCTGTTCCCAAAAAAATACAAACGGCCAAAATTTTCCCCTTTCACAAGATTGCCCTTTTGGATCATCGGCATACTTTGTCCAAATTTAACGTGCTTTCCCTGTTCAATGCTTTGCTCACCGACCGAAAATTTCCCCTCTTTTGGGTACATACAACACATTTTTTAATTTTGGAACTGAACGGTATTCAGCTTTTCCTCCCCTTTCCTTCACCCGAAAAGTTTTATCAGCCAAACAATTTTTTCCCAATGTTTCTCAAATTTTGAAAAAATTCTCTGTCGCAACCAAAAGGGTGGGGCGCCATGTCCAGACACCGTTCGATCGTTCAAAACTTTCGCTCCCAAAGCGTTCAGCAAAACCCAACATGCTGTACTGTCTTATTCGGTTTGATGCAACCTTCCGACCCTTTTAAATGGGACAATTTGCTTTAAAATGGCCTTTGCCGCCAAAACCCCAAAAAAAATTCCAAACTTTTTGCTTTCTTTTCAAAAGTCTTCGATCGATTTCCCTTTTCCCCCATTAAATGCTTTTGCGCCCGATCGTTTTTCGCCCCTTTTTGCGTTCTCCCTTTTTCTCTCGCTTTTTGCAAACAGTCGAAACTCCGGGAAAAATTCGCGCCTCTATGGCGACAACGAAATTGTCGAATTCGTCTGGAAACTGGGAAAGCAAAATAATCGTTAAAGTCTCCAATATTTCATTCCAACGCCAGCAAGCTTGTCCAAGATTTTCCTTGAAATCCGACAAAAAACTCGTATGCTTTTACCCTCCGTATGCGTTTCTTAGCAATTTTTTGAAAAGAGCTACTTTTTTAACGGGGCCTCTGGTTTGATGAGCTTCCTGAAGCTTCTCCAAGCCTCATGTGCACTTGCACAGTGCTTCACATGTCCCAACTGTGAAGTCTTGACGCTAAAGGGTGATTATTGCCAATGCCTTTTGATCCAGCGTCGTCCATTCGGTGTTCTCCCTCGTAGTTGGCCTTGCCAATACGCCTGACGCAACATTCCCCAAATCCGCATGCACCAGCACACTTTTCATCTGGATGCACCACGAGTCATAATTACCCTCCTCGAGTTTAATCAATCTGTATAAACGCCGACTTTTATACTCGTATATATATATTTTTGTGAAACCGTCTAGAACACAGCGCGAAAACTAATTTCTTCCAGAAATTACTACAAAAAACCACATAGGCCACGTTGCCTGGGCCCATAACCTATTGTATAATAAAACAGAATGCGTTGGGGGTTGGTTGTGCAGTTTATTCGGGGACTGAGTTCTATTGTCTCTCATCGAGTCATTGTTCTTATTAACGCATCTCGTGAGAGAGCATACAAAGTTAAAATATACATATATATTCATATGTGTGTGATCATGCATGCATTGAGTTAAGAGAGAATTATTCCAACACTGTTTTGAACCCACTTTTCGAGTAAATCGTGAATTCATAAGTATAAAAAAATCTGGCGAATTTAAGTTCGATACTGACAAAATTTCAACTTTTCCGTGCTCTAATTTTGGCAATTCTGCGGCGATTTGAAAACGCAACGTTTCAGTTAGAAGCTCACCCAGTTTACCTTAATTTGTCATTTAAACCTAGAAAACTCATTTTGAACCCACTTTTGAACAAATCGTGAATTTGTAAGAATTAAACAATCTGGCGAATTTAAGTTCGATACTGGCAAAATTTCAACTTTTCCGTGCTCTAATTTTGGGACGACTTGAAAAAGCAACGATCAGTTAGTAGCTCATCTAGTTTACCTTCATTTGTCATTTAAACCTAGAAAACTCATTTTGAACCCACTGTTCGAGGAAATCGTGAATTCGTAAAAATTAAGTTATCTGGCGAACTTAAGTTGGATCCCACAATCCAACTTTGCCTGCTCTAAAATTTCCCAAATTTTGGGACGATTTTAAACCCCAACGTTTCAGTTAGTAGCTCACCTTTACCTTAAATTTTTCATTTAAAACCCAGAAAACTCTTTTGAACCCACTTGTCGGAAAATCGTGATTTTGTAAAATTTAAAAATTTTTGGAGAAATTTTGTTCGATACTGGAAAATTCCACTTTTTCCCTGCTCTAATTTTGGCAAATTTTGGATGATTTGATAAAGCAACGTTCAGTTAGAAGTCACCCAGTTTTCTTTAAATTGCATTTTAAACCTAGAAAAATCATTTTTAAACCCACTTTTTAAAAAATCGTAATTGTAAAATTAAACAATCTGGCGAATTTAAGTTCCATACTGGCAAAATTTCAATTTTTCCGTGGTCTAACTTTGGCAATTTTGTGACGATTTGAAAAAAACAACGTTTTTAGTTATACCCTCGTTCAGTTTGCTTTATTTGTCTTAAAACCTAGAAAACTCATTTTGAACCCCTTTTTCCCGAAAATCGTGTATTCTAAAAAATTTTAAGCTGGCAACTTAATTCGATCCCGGCACTCTCAAAAAGTGGGGCTTTAAAATTTCCCAATTTTGGGACATTTGTAAACGCAACGTATCATTTTGTAGCTCGTCCAAATTACCTTTAAATTTTTCATTTAAAACCCAAAAACTCTTTTAAACCCACTTTTGAACAAAACGTGAATTTGTAAAAATTAAAAAATCTGGCGATTTTTAAATTTGGCCCCTGGCAAAATTTTAACTTTTCCGTGCTCTAATTTTGGGATTCTGCGGCGATTTTAAAAAAGCAAACGTTTCAGTTAATTTGTCATTTAAACCTAGAAAAATCATTTTAACCCACTTTTTTGGAAAAATCGTGAATTTGTAAGAATTAAATAAAAACTGGGGAATTTAATTTTGATACTGGCAAATTTCAACTTTTCCTGCTCTAATTTTTGCAAATTTTGCGGCGATTTGAAAACGCAACGTTTCAGTTTAGAACTCATCCTTTACCTTAAAAATTTTCATTTAAACCTAGAAAAATCATTTGAACCCACTTTTTGAGAAAAAACGTGAAAATTTTAAGAATTAAATTTTGGGAAATTTAGTTCGATACTGGCAAAATTGATTTTCCGTGCTCTAAATTTTTGGGAATTCTGCGACGATTTGAAAACGAACTTTTTTAGTTAAAGGGTCACCCAGTTTTCCTTTAAATTTTCATTTAAACCCAGAAAACCCCCTTTTTAAAAACCCCTTTTGAAAAAATCGGGAATTTGTAAGAATTAAACAACTGGCGAATTTAAGTTTTCCTACTGGGGAAAATTTCAAATTTTTCGTGGTCTAACTTTGGCAATTTTTGGACATTTGAAAAAGCAACGTTTTTTTTAGTACCTCGTTTTAGTTTACATTTATTTGCATTAAAACCTGAAAATCATTTTAAACCCCCTTTTTCCCGAAAAATCGTGTATTCGAAAAATTTAGTAAGCTGGCGAAATTAAATTCGATTCCGGCACAATCTCATTTGCCGTGCTCTAATTTTGGGAATTTTTTCCCCTTTTTAAAAGCAACGTCATTTGTAGCTCATTCAGTTTCCTTGATTGGTCATTTAAACCCAGAAAACCATTTTGAACCCATGTTTGAGACAATCGTGAATTCTAAAAAATAAGTAAATTTGGCGCTTAAGTTTGATCCCCCGCCAATATCAAATTTGCCGGGCTCTAATTTTGGCAAAATTCTGCACATTTGAAAAAGCAACTTTCAGTTAGTAGCTCATCCAGTTTTCATTTTGAATTTGTCATTCAAATAGAAAACTGTTTTGAACCCACTTTTCGACAATCGTGAATTCGTAAAAATTTTAAACTGGCGAAATTAAGTTCGATCCAGGTACAATCTGAACTTTGCCGTGCTCTAACTTTGGCAATTTTTTCACGATTTTTAAAAAAACAAAGTTTCAGTAAGTACTCCCATTTTCCCTTTAAATTTTCATTTAGCAAAAAACTTTTACAACTTCATTATACTCATCCCGTTTACCTTAATTTGTCATTGAAACGTAAAAAACTTATTTTTAACCCCCCTTTCAAAAAATCGTGAATTCGTAAAAAATTTTGTAATCTGGGGAACTTAAGTTTTTAAAACCTTTTTACCCTTAAAATTTGTCATTTAAGCCCAAAAAATCATTTTTACCACTGTTCGAAAATCTTGGATTCGTAAAAACAAGTAAATTTTGGCGCTTAAATTCGATCCGGCACAAACTTAACTTTGCCGTGGTCTTACTTTGCAATTCTGGACAATTTGAAAAGCAAAGTATCAATAGTCTCGCCAGATTACCTTCTTTGTCATTTAAACCAAAACTCATTTTTCTCTTTTTTCGGGAAAATCGTGAATTCCTAAAATTAAAAATTCTGCGATTTAATTCGATACTGGCAAAATTTCAAATTTTCCCTGGTCTAATTTCACTTTCGTTAGAACTCACCCCTTTACCTTAATTTGTTATTTAAACCTGAAAACTCATTTGAACCCCTTTGAAAAAATCGTGAATTTTTAAAATTTTAAAAATCTGGCGAATTTAAGTTCGATACTGGCAAAATTTTTAACTTTTTCCGTCTCTAATTTTGGGACGACTTGAAAAAAAAAAGATCTTAGTAGCTCATCCCTTTTTTCCTTTATTTTCATTTAAACCCAGAAAAATTTTTGGAACCCAAAATTTTTTAGAAAATCGTGATTTGAGAATTAAATATTTTGGCGAATTTAGTTTTATACTTGAAAATTTCAAATTTTTCCCTGCTCTTTTGGCAATTTTTGGGACGACTTGAAAAAGCAAAGATTAGTAGCTCATCCCGTTTACCCTTCATTTTTTCATTTAAAAACCCAGAAAACCATTTTTTAACCCCCTGTTCGAGAAAAACGGAATTTGTTAGAGTTAAAAATTAAATTTCTGGGGACTTAAGTTTAAACCCCGGCACAATCTCAACTTTGCCGTGCTCTAACTTTCCCAATTTCGGGACGATTTGAAACCGCAACGTTTCAGTTAGTAGCTCATCCAGTTTACCTTAATTTTTCATTTAAACCTAGAAAACTGATTTTTTAACCCACTTTTTCGTAAATCGTGAATTCATAAAAAATTAAAAAAATCTGGCGAATTTAAGTTCGAACTGACAAAATTTCAACTTTTCCTGCTCTAATTTGGGAATTCTGCGGCGATTTGAAAAAGCAACGTTTCAGTTAGAAGCTCACCCTTTTACCTTTAAATTTTTCTTTAAACCTAGAAAAATCATTTGAACCCCACTTTTGAAAATCGTGAATTTGTAAATTAAACAATCTGGCGAATTTAATTCGATACTGGCAAAATTTCAACTTTTCCCTGCCTATTTTGCAATTTTGGACGACTTGAAAAAACAACGTTTTCCAGTTTTAAACCTCGTTCGTTTTTCATTTATTTTTCATTAAAAAACCCAGAAAAATCATTTTGAACCCACTTTTCCAGAAAACGTGTATTCGTAAAAATTTAGTAAGCTGGGGAAATTTAAATTCGATCCCGGCACATCTCAAATGTGGTGCTTTAACTTTCCCAATTTGGGACGTTTGTAAAAAGCAACGTATCGTTAGTACTCGTCCAAATTTTCCTTAATTTGTCATTTAAACCTAGAAAATCATTTTGAACCCACTTTTGAACAATGGGAATTTGTAAGAATTAAACAATCGGGGCGAATTTATTTTCCCCCGGCAAAATTTCAACTTTTCCTGCTCTTTTTTTTGGAAATTCTGGGGCGTTTAAAAAACGAAACGTTTCATTAATTTGTCATTTAAACTGTAGTATGTTGTATGTTCAGCCCAGATTTTTGGACAAGACCCCCGCGTGAAGCTATTCAAGCTTCTGGAAAAATTCGTCCAAGTCGCCTTTGGGCCAAAAGCGCGCTTGAAGAAATCGCCGGGCCAGGCCAAGGGGCAAGGAGTGGGCCCCAAGAAGAAGCCCAGCTATCTTGGGCCGGGAAACCAACCTGTGACCAAGCTGATTGAGCAGAAGAAACCCAAATTGGTGGTCATTGTTTACGATTGGTCCCCTTGAGCTTTCCTTTCCCCTGCCCGCCCTGTGCCGCCGCCCCGGGTTTCCCCATCAAAAAAAAAAATAGAAAAAAAAGCCGGCGGGCCGCACCGCACCGTCTGGCGCATCAAGCCAACCAAGGAATGGTAAACCCGACGCGTTACAAAAAACGCACAACAATTATTTTTAACTATGCACTCTTTTTGAAAATTTTTTTTTTTAATGCACTGGATGCTATTTTTTTTTCTTTTTAAATTATACAAATTATGTAAAATTGAGCGGCATTAAAGCTGCCCAAATTAAAGGTTGGCCTGAAAACCCACGAAAAAAGGGTAGGTTTACCTGAAAAACTTAAAAAAAAAAAAAAACAATTTGTAGGGAACTTTCTATATCTGGGTAAACAGACCCAAATTTAGTTAAGAATTGAACAAGTTTTTTTTTTTTCTCAACAAAAATTTATTCTGTCAGTATAAACAAAACACTTTGGAAATTAAAATTAATAAAAACATTTTTCACCTAAATACATTTTCATTACATGTTAAATAATTTTGTGACAGACACCCTTCACGGATTCAGTATCCAAATATAAAGACATAAACATAAATTTCCTGAAAGTCACTACCAGGCAAAAAAAGTAGACAAAGTAGTTTCCTTGTTTTTTTGTTTTGTTTTTGCTTGCCATCACACGTTTTTGTTTCCCTTCCCGTGTTTCCTCAATAAACAAAACTATTTATAACTCGAATTGCCCAAACAATTAACAGACAAAAGGGGCCAACCATAAACCCTGAGCTTTCATCGAATAGTGGCTGTAAAATGTTTTTGCACTTGTCAGAGTGCGTCGGTTGGGGATGGGAAAATCAGCCCGGGGCGGGGCCATTAAATTAGTTAACTAAATACAAAAGAAGTTGTAGGCGCCTCAGAGCCCTGAAAGGGGGGCCAAGGGTATGGGGGAAAAGGGGTTCGGGGTAAACAAACGTTTGGGAATCAGTTGCAATCGAGATTGCTGATTAACAAAAATTGACTTGGCAGCCAAAAGTAGCCACCGAACAAGGATTTGCACAATAGCAAGGCCAGGGCCCCGAGGGAAAGACCACGAGCTGCGTTGATGCCCCAAAAAGGCAAGAAAAAATCGCTGACATTTTAAAAATCACACTTCTAACAGACAACAAAACAATAAAAATGCGCACAAAAAACTGAACAAAGCTGATGCCCATTTTTCGTCGATGTCTGCCAAAAAAAAAAAAAATTAAGAAAATTCAGAAGAAGCTGCAACAGCATCCCAGCATCCCAGGGGTAGCAACAATTACATTGACAATTTGCTAGTTTTGGGATTACGTATACGTGATATTAAAAAAAAAGTAGTACGGGGCCCAGCAAGAAGACCAACAGAGCACAGAAAAGCCACACCAGAGCAAAGCAAGCAGACGACGACAGAGGGGGGCAAAGGCAACCCTTTTGTAGCTGTATCACAGGATAATAAACGCACCGTCATTATTGTGGGCATTGTTGCCAGTCTTCCCTGGGCTTGTGCTGGGAGCAAACTTTTACTTCATGTATTATCTTAATATTGAAGAGAGCCAATTGGCCAGTGCCCCGAGCCTTAGAAAACATGATCCGTCACAAAATGCGTCACCTAAAGCCGCATATTTGAATCGAAATCCGCGTTTTTTATGTTTCGCAACAAACTGCTTAAGAACTATAAATTGGCCACATACGAAAATCCCAGTGTACTCTGGGATATAGCCATTGGTGGCCGCGAAGAATGGAAATCTATCCCCAATCTATGATTCATCAATGGGCCAGCTTTTGGAGACTTTGCGTCCCGAACCCATCACTCGGGTCAGCAATCTGGCCAAGGGCACTCAGCTGAAGCTTTTAATGCGATTATCTCAAAAGAAAAAGGTAATCTTAAAACCGAAATTTGGTATCCACGAGAATGAAGTCATTGAGGGAGCTGTCTATAGGGGCAAGGATGGGCATGCGGCCGAAGTCAAACGCCTTTTTTTGGGAGCTGTTCTCGATCTGCTTTTGGCCCACCGATAGTGGTAGGTCGTGTAGTCAACCTTAAAAAGGAGATCTATGCCAATGGAGATGAGGATTTGCAAAACACCATAAGATCGAAGTGGATGAAGATGGCAACGAAACATATTGCCTATATGGCAATGTCACTACTGCAAAGAGGAGGAGACGGTGTGTGGGGACAAAAGGCACAATATTGAAGGAGTAATGATTTACATTGTGCCAGGATCCCTCAAAAAAGCGAAGATCGCCCCGGCACGTACTTACAAAAGGAAAAGCGAGCCGCATGGGGAGGACGATTACTTACTGCAAATCTCTCAAAAATAAAATGGAAACCATAAAGGCTGCTGGACTTAATTTGATGTGGCCATCTTTGACTATCTCTTACAAAGGAGATCGTCATCATTATGAGACACGGGAGGAGCGGGTAGTGCTTATAGACAATGGCAAATCCTTTGGCAATCCCCAAAAAAGATCATCTGGACATACTGGCGCCCCTTTATCAGTGCTGTCTTCTGCGCAAGAGCACCTGGGATCGTTTGCAAGTATTTTCCGGGGGTGTGCTTACCGAAATCATTGATCGCTCTGTCCAAACGGATGCATTGTATCCACTTATCACCGATAAAAACAAAGCGGAGTGGGAAAGCCGTCTACTCGTTTCTACGCTGTGGTCGAGTATTGCATTGACAAGGAAGGCGACAAGATGCTAAAAACCCCTTTAATGTGGCCTCATTTAGATTAGATACTCGTAGGTTGTTGTTACTTTTAAGCCAAGTATTCCTTCTAAGCTTTTCCCCAACTATGAGCTTGTGCAAGGGGGCTAGTTTTTTATTTTAAATACTCAATCAGTTGCCACACTGATTTGGAGTAAAATTGAATCATACCCAATAACTATAAGAAACTTGTTTGTTATATTATAGTAAATATATTTTACAGAAAGAAAAAAAAAAAAAAAAAAAAAAAAAAAAAAAAATTTAAGAAGACGATATCCTTTCTGTCATACAAAATACTAAAAACCCAGAAAACTCATTTGAACCCCCCCTTTTCGAGAAAATCGTGAATTTGTAAAAATTAAATTTCTGGCGAAATTTAAATTGATACTGGCAAAATTTCGACTTTTCCGGCTCTAATTTTTGGGAATTCTGCGACATTTGAAAACGAAAAGTTTCAGTTAGAAACTCACCCGTTTACCTTAATTTGTCATGTAAACCTAAAAACTCATTTTGAACCCCTTTTCGAGAAAAAAAAAAACGTGAAATTTGTAAGAATTAAAAAATTCTGGCGATTTAATTTGATAATGGCAAATTTCAACTTTTTCCGTACTCTAATTTTGGCATTTTGGGACATTTGAAAAAGCAAAACTCAGTTTTTGTAGCTCATCCATTTTTTCTTTCTTTCATTTTAACCTAAAACTCTTTTTAAAAACCCCTTTTCAAAAAAAAAATTTTGAATTCGTAAAGGATAGGGGGGTTTTCAGGCAATTAAAATTTGATACCTTAGTATCTTAATTTGTCTTCAAACCTAGAAAGCTCATTTTGAAACCCACTTTTCGAGAAATCGTGAATTTGTAAGATTTGGATCTGGCGAACTTAAATTCCGTGCTCTAACTTTGCTAATTTTGGGGGCGATTTGAAAATACAACGTTTTCAGTTAGACTCATCCATTTCCTTATTTTCATTTAACCTGAAAAATCATTTTTTAACCCCCTTTCGGAAAAAAGTGAATTTGCAATATTTTAATAATCGG
>JANFPS010000517.1:0-13152 GCA_024703675.1 Drosophila nebulosa
CATTTTTCCAAAAACCCAAAAACTTTATTTTTAACCCACTTTTCGAAAAATCGTGACTTTTGTAAAAATTGGAAAACTGGCAAACCTATTTCGTCCCCGCAAAATCCAACTTTGGGGCCGTGCTCTAACTTTTCCAAAATTGGGGGCATCACAAAAAGCAATGTATCATTATAGCTCATCCCCCTTTTACCTTTTTTTTGTCATTAAACCAGAAAAACCATTTTGAACCACTTTTCGAGAAAATCGTGGTTTGTAAAAATTGGAAATCTGGCAACCTTGTTCGTCCCGGGGAAAAACTCAAATTTGCCGTGCTCTAACTTTGCCAATATTGGGAAAATTCAAAAAGCAATGTATATTTAAACTCATCCAGTTTTCCTTCATTTGTATTCAAAACCCAGAAAAATCATTTTGAACCCCTTTTAAAAAAAAATCGGACTTTGAAAATTGGAAAAATGGCAAACCTATGTTTGATCCCGGCAAAATTCAATTTCCGGGCTCTAATTGCCAATATGGGACGTACAAAAAGCAATGTATCAGTTAGGCTTTATCTTTTACCCTTATTTTTCATTCAAACCTAAAAAAATTATTTTTAAAACCCCTTTTCGAAAAATCGTGCTTTGAAAATTGGAAATCTGGGCAAACCTATGTTCGATCCCGGAAAATCTCAACTTTGCCGTGCTCTAACTTGCCAAAAATTGGGACGATCACAAAAAGCAATGTATCAGTTAGTAGCTCATCCATTTACCTTCATTGTCATTCAAACCTAAGAAAACTATTTGAACCCACTTTTCGAGAAAATCGTGACTTTGTAAAAATTGTGAAATCTGGCAAACCTATGTTCGATCCCAGCAAAATCCCAACTTTGCCGTGCTCTAACTTTTCCAATATTGGAACGATCACAAAAAGCAATGTATCAGTTAGTAGCTCATCCAGTTTACCTTCATTTGTCATTCAAACCTAGAAAACTCATTTTGAACCCACTTTTTTTGAGAAATCGTGACCTTGCAAAAATTTTGAAATCTGGCAAACCTATGTTCGATCCCGGCAGAATCTCAACTTTGTCGTGCTCTAACTTTGCCACTATTGGGACGATTACAACAGCAATGTTCAGTTTAGTAGCTCATCTAGTTTACCTTCATTTGTCATTCAAACCTAGAAAACTAAATTTAAACGCACTTTTCGAGAAAAACGTGACTTTGTAAAAATTTAGAAATCTGGCGAACCTTTGTTCGATCCCGGCAAAATCTCAACTTCTCCGTGTTCTAACTTCGCCAATATTGGGACGATCACAAAAAGCAATGTATCAGTTAGTAGCTCATCCACTTTACCTTCATTTGTCGTTCAAACCTGGAAAACTCATTTTGAACCCACTTCTCGAGAAAAAATCGTGACTAACAAAATTGGGTAAAAATTGTTGAAATCTGGCAACCTATGTTCGATCGCCGGTAAAATCTCAACTTTGCCGTGCTCTTATACTTTGCCAACATTGGGACGATTAAAAAAAGCATGTATAAGTTTAGAAGCTCATCTAGTTTACCTTCTTTGTCATTCACACCTAGAAAACGCTCATTTTGGCACCCACTTTCGAGAAAATCGTAACTTTGCAAAATGTTGTAATCTGTCAAACCTAATTTCGATCCCGTCAAAATCTCAATTTTGCCGATGCTCTAACCGTGCCAATATAGGGACGATCACAAAAGCAAATGTATATTAGTAGCTCATCTAGATTACCTTCTTTTTGCCAATATCCAAACCCTAGAAAATTAAATTTGAACGCAACTTTTTCGAGAAAATCGTGCTTTTGCGAAAATTTGAGAAATCTGGCAAAACCTAATGTTCGAGTCCCGGCAAAATCTCACTACAACTTTGGCCGTGCTCGGGTAGACTTGCCAATAATTGGGACGATCTCAAAAGGCATGTATGCCTTTAGATCATCATCCAGTTACCTTCATAATGTCATTCAAACCTAGAGAAAAGCCTGTACATTTTGTGACCCACTTTTTCGAGAAAATCGTGACTTTTGCAAAATTTGGTGAAATTTGGGCAAACCTATTTCGATCCCGTCAAAATTCACAACTTTGCCGTGCTCTAGCTTCTTTGCCAATATTGGGAACGTTTACAAAAAGCAATGTATCAGTTAGTAGCTCTCCATTTTACCTTCATTTGTCATTCAAACCATAGAAAACATCATTTTGAAACGCCCACTTTTCGAGAAAATCGTGGACCTTTGCAAAAATTGGGAAATCTGGCAAACCTATGTTCGATCCGGTAAAAATCTCACACTTTTGCCGTCTCTATATAAACTTTGGCCAATATTGGGACGATTACAAAAAAGCAATGTTTCAACAGTTGGAAGCTCATCTATTTCCTTCATTTTGTCAATTCAAAAGACCTAGAAAACACATCATTTTGAACCCACTTTTCGAGAAAATCGTGACTTTGTACAAATTGTGAAATCTGGCCAACCTATGTTCGATCCCGGCAAAATCTCAATTTTGCCGTTCTCTAACTGTGTCAATATAGGTGACGAATCCAAAAAGCAATGTTCAGTTTCATTACTCATCCAGTTTACCTTCATTGTGGTGGTCCATTCAAAGCTAGAAAACTAAATTTAACGCACTTTTCGAGAAAATCGTGATTTTGTAAAAATTGAGAAATCTGGCGAACCTGTGTTCGATCCCGGAAAATCTCAACTTTGAACCGTGGCTCTAGAACTTTTGCCAATTTGGGAACATTACAAAGAGCAAATGGTTTCAGTTAGAAAGCTCATCTAGTTTACCTTCATTTGTGCATTCAACACCTAGAAAACTCATTGAACGCACTTTTTTTTCGAGAAATCGTGACTGTGCAAAAATTGGGGAAATCTGTCAAACCTATTTCGATCCCATGCAAAATCTCAACCTTGCCGTGCTCTTAACGTTTGTCCAATATTGGACGATTTACAAAAAGCAATGTATCACTTAGTAAGCTCAATCTAGGTTTATTCTTCATTTGTCCATTCAAAACCTAGAAAAACTCATTTTGACCCACTTTTCGAGAAAATCTGAACTTTGTACAAATTGTGCAAAATCTGCCTAACCTATGTTTCGATCCGCGGCAAAATCTCCCCTTTTGCCGTTCTCTAACTGTGTCAATATCAGGGACGAATCCAAAAAGCAATGTCCTTCAGATTCCTAGCCTCATCTTAGTTTACCTCATTGTCATTAAAAAAAAAAAAAAAAAAAAAATCCAAGATAGAAAACTGAATTAAAAAAACGCACTTTTCCGAGAAAATCGTGATTTTTTTAAAAAATTGGAAATCTGGCGACCTGTGTTACGAATCCCCAGGAAAAATCTCAACAGTTTGCCGTGCTCTAGACTTTGCCAATATTGGGGCGATCACAAAAAGCAATGTAATCAGTTAGTAAGCATCATCTAGTTTTACTTTCATTTGTTCCATTCAAAACCTAGAAACTCATTTTGAACCCACTTTTTGAGAAAATCGTGACTTGCAAAAATTGGGAAATCTGTGGCAAACGCTATGTTCGAATCCCGGCAAAAATCGTCAACTTTTCCGTGCTCTAAACCTTTGCCAATATTGGGACGAATTAACAACGAGCAATGTTTCAGTTAGAAGCTCATCTAGTTTACCCTTCACTTGTCATTCAAACCTAGCAAACCTCCTTTTGAACGCCCTTTTTCGAGCAAATTCGTGACTTTGTACAAATTGTGAATCTGGCCAACCTATGTTCGATCCCCTGCAAATCTTCACCCTTTGCCGTTCTCAATTAACTTTGCCAATATTGGGGGAAAAAAACGATCACAAAAAGCAATGTATCAGTTAGTAGCTTCTACTAGTTTACCCTTCTTTGTCATTCAACCCTAGAAACTCATTTTGAACCCACTTTTCGAGAAAATCGGACTTTGTAAAAATTGTGGAAATCTGGCAAACCTAGGTTTCGATCCCGGCAAAATCTCAGACTTTGCCGTGCTCTAAGACTTTGCCATATTGGGGGCGATCACAAAAAAGCAATGTATCAGTTAGTAGCTCATCTAGTTTCTTTCATTTGTCCTTTAAAAACCTAGAAAACTCATTTTGAACCCACTTTTGCGAGAAAAATCGTGAACTTTTTAAAAGAATTTTGAATCTGGCAAACCTATGTTCGTCCGTAAAAAACTCAAACTTTTGCCGTGGCTCTAACCTTTTGCCAATATTGGACGATTACAAAAAGCACATGTGGATTAGTTTAGAAAGCTCATCGAGTTTACCTTCATTTGTCCCCATTCAAACCTAGAAAAACTCATTTTTGAACCCCACTTTTTTCGAGAAAATCGTGATTTCGTAAAAATTGGTGAAAATCGCAAACCTATGTTCGATCCCGGCATAATCTCCCAACTTGCCGGCCTCGTAACTTTGCCATATTGGGACGATCACAAAAAGCAATGTATCAGTTAGTAGCTCATGCAGTTAGTTTACTTTCATTTGTCATTTAAACGTAGAAAACTTATTTTGAACGCACTTTCGAGAAATCGTGAATTTGTAAAAATTGTGAAATCTGGCAAACCTACTGTTCGATCCGGTAAAAATCTCAACTTTTTGTCCGTGCCTATACTTTGCCATATTGGGACGATTAACAAAAAGCAATGTATAAGTTTAGAAGCTCATCTAGTTTACCTTCATTTGTCATTCAATGTATCAGTTAGTAGCTCATCCAGTACCTATCATTTGTCCATTCAAACCTAGAAAACTCATTTTGAACCCTACTTTTCAAGAAAAATAGTGACTTTGAAAAAATTGGGAAATCGACAAACCTAAGATCGATTCCCCGGCAAAAATATCACATTTTGCCGTGCTCTAAGCCCGTGCCAATATAGGGATGATAAACAAAAAGCAATGTTATCAATTAGTAGTATCCTTGTCTACCTTCATTTGTAATCAAACTGAGAAAAACTCATTTTGAACCCACTTTGTAAAAATTGAGAAAATCGTAACTTTGTAAAAATTGTGAAATCTTGCAATTCTATATTCGATCCTGGCAAAATCTCAACTTTGCCGTGCTCTAACTTTGCCAATATTGGGACGATCACAAAAAGGCATGTATTCATTTAGTAGCTCATCCAGTTTACCTCATATGTCATTCAAACCTAAAAACTATTTTGAAAACGCACTTTTCGAGAAAATCGTGACTTTGCAAAAAATTGTGAAAGTGTTGACAAACCTATGTCGACACGGCAAATCACAAACTTTGCCGTGCTCAACTTTGCCAATATTGGGACGTTTACAAAAAAGCAATGTATTCAGTTAGTAGTCATCCAGTTACCTCATTTGTCATCAAAACCTAGAAAATCATTTGGAACACACTTTTCAAGAAAATCGTGACTGTGTAAAAATTGGAAATCTGCAAAAAATGTCGATCCCGGCAAAATTTTCAACTTTTGCCCTCTCTAAATTTTTCCCAAAATTGGGGCGATTACAAAAAGCAATTTTATCCGTTAGTAACTCATCTAGTTTCTTTTCATTTGTCATTTAAACCCAGAAAACCATTTGAACCCCTTTTTGAGAAAAAACGTGACTTTGTAAAAATTGTGAAATTGGCAAACCTAGTTTGATCCCCCGGGAAAATCCAAAATTTTCCTTTCTCTAAAAGGCCAATATTGGGAGTTTTTAAAAAGGGAAGTATCAGTTTGTAAACTCACCAGTTACCCTTATTTTTTCCCTTTAAAAACCCAGAAAATTTAATTTTTAACCACTTTTTAGAAAAACGTGACTTTGTTTAAAAAATTTTGGGAAAACTGGCAAAAAATGGGCGATCCCCGGAAAACTCAAATTTGCCCCCTGTCTAACCCTTTTCCAAAATGGGCGACACAAAAAGGGAAATTTTCAGTAGTAGTCATCTAGTTTACCTTTTATTTTTCCCCTTTAAACCCAGAAAATCATTTTTAACCCACTTTTCGAGAAAAACGTGAAATTTTGAAAAAAAATTTTGAAATCTGGAAAAAACCCATTGGTTCCCCCGGGGGGAAAAAAAAAAAAAAATTCCCCCTTTGCCCCTTTCTCTAACCGTGCCCAAAAAAAGGGGCGATCACAAAAAAACAATTATCAGTTAGTAACTCATCAATTTAAATTTATTTGTCTTCAAACCCAGAAAATTAAAAATTTAAGCACTTTCGAGAAAACGGAATTTGGGAAAAATTTAGAAAACTGGAAAACCAAAGTTTGAAACCCCGGGAAAAAACTCAATTTTTCCCTGCTCTAACTTTGCCAATATTGGGGGCGATTCAAAAAGGGAATGTATCATTTAGTTGCTTTATCCAGTTTAAACCCTTTATTTGCATTCAAACCCAGAAAACTAATTTTTTAAAAACCCCTTTTTTGGGAAAATCGTGACTTTGAAAAAATTTTGAAATTGGCAAACCCCAGTTCGACCCCCCAAAAACCAACTTTGCCGTGCTCTAACCCTGCCAATATAGGGACGATCCCCAAAAAACAATGTATCATTTTGTAAACTATTTCCCGGGTTTCCTTCATTTTTCATTCAAAACCCGGGGAAAAATCATTTTTAAACCCCTTTTCCGGAAAAACGTGGCTTTGAAAAAATTGGGGAAATTTGGCAAACTAAAGCGATCCCCCCCCCAAAAAACTCAACTTTCCGGGGCCTAACTTGCCAAAATTGGGACCCATTACCCAAAAACCGGGATCAGTTTGAGCTATTAGTTACTTCTTTTGTATTCAAAAACCCAAAAACTATTTTGGGAAAAAAATTTTCGGAAAAACGTGCTTTGTAAAAATTGTGAAATCTGGCAAACCTATGTTCGACCCCCGGAAAAAACTCAAAATTTGGGCCCTGTCTAACTTTTTCCAATTTGGGACTTTTTCAAAAGGAAAGTACAGTTAGTAGCTCATCCAGTTTTCCTTCATTTGTCATTCAAACCTAGAAAACTCATTTTGAACCCAACTTTTCGGAAAATCGTGACTTTGTCAAAAATTGGAAAATCTGGCGAACTTATGTTCGATCCCTGCAAAAATCTCACTTTGCCGTGCTCCTAACTTTGCCAATATTGGGGGCGATCACAAAAAGCAATGTATCAGTTGTATCTCATCTAGTTTACTTTTCATTGTAATTCAAACCTAGAAAACTCCATTTCGAACCCACTTTTCGAGAAAATCGTGACTTTGCAAAAATTGGGAAATCTGTCAAAACCTATGTTCGATCCCCGTCAAAATCTCAACTTTGGCCGTCTCTAATTTTGCCCCATTTGGGACGATTACAAAAAGCAATGTAATCAGTTAGAACTCATCTAGTTTAGTTTCATTTGTCATATCAACCCTAGAAAGCTCATTTTTGAAACCACTTTCGCGAAAAGCGTGACTTTGCCAAAAACTGGGAAATCTGGCGAACCTATGTGCGATTCCCGGCAACATCTCAATTTTTGGCCGTGCTCTAACTTTGCCAATATTGGGACTATCACAAAAAAGCAATGTATCAGTTTAGTAGCTCATCTAGTTTTACTTTCATTTGTTATTCACCTAAAAAAACTTAATTTGAACCCACTTTTTCGAGAAAATCGTGACTTTGCAAAAATTGGGAAATCTGTCAAACTATGTTTCGATCCCGCAGAAATTCTCAACTGGTGGCCGTGCTCTAACACTTTGCATATAGGACGATCACAAAAGCGAAGTGTATCAGTTAGTCGCTCAATCCGTTTACCTTCATTTTGTCACTCATCCTCAAAACTCTTGAAACCACTTTTCGAGAAAATCGTGACTTTGTACAAATTGTGAAATCTGGCCACCTTATGTTCGATCCGACAAATCTCCCCTTGTGCTCGTTTCTCTAACTTGTGTCATATATGGACATCACAAAAAGCAATGTATCCGTTAGTAGCTCATCCAGTTTACCTTCATTTGTAAATTCAAACTAGAAAACTAATTTAACTGCATTTTTCGAGAAAAATCGTGAACTTTGTCAAAAAATTTTCAGAAATCTGGGCGAACTGTTGGTCGCTCCGCCGGCAAAATCTCAACTTTGCCGTGCTCTAACTTTGCCAAATTAAGGGCATCACCAAAAGCAATGTATCCGTTATGTAAGCTCATCTAGTTTACCTTTCATTTGTTATTTAAACCTAGAAAACTCATTTTTGAACCCACTTTCGAGAAAATCGTGACTTTGTAAAAATTGTGAATCTGGCAAACACTATGTTCGGAACCCGGCAAAATCTCGAACTTGCCGTGCTCTACTTTGCCAATATAGGGTTCGATCACAAAAAGGCAATGTATCAGTTAGTCGAGCTCATCTAGTTTACCTTCATTTGTCATTCAAACGCTAGAAAAACATCTTTTGAACCCACTGTTTTCGAAAAATCGTGACTTTGTAAAAATTGTGAAATCTGGCAACACCTATGTTCGATCCCGGCCAAAATTTCACCTTTGCCGTGCTCTAAACTTTGGCCAATATTGGGGCGATCACAAACAGCAATGTATCAGTTACTAGCTCATGCAGTTTCCTTTCATTTGTCATTTAACCCCAGAAAACTTATTTTGAACCCACTTTGCGAGAAAATCGTGATTTTTGTAAAAAATTGGGGAAATCTGGCAACATTGTTCGAATCCGGCAAATCTCAACTTTGCGCGTGCTCTAACTTTGCCAATATAGGGGCGATCACAAAAAGCAATGTATCAGTTAGTAGCTCATCCTAGTTTACCTTCATTTGTCATTCAACAGCCTAGAAACTCATTTGACCCCACTTTGTGAGAAAATCCGTGACTTTGAAAAAAATTGTGAAATCTGGCGAACCTATGTTCGATTCCCGGCAAAATCATCCAACTCTTTGCCGTGCTTCTATCTAAACTAATTTGCCAATATTGGGGGCGATCACAAACAAGGCACTGTATCAGTTAGTACTCATCTAGTTTACTTCATTTGTTATTTAAACCTAGAAAAACCTCATTTGAACCCAACTTTTCGAGAAAATCGTGACTTGCAAAGATTGTGAATCTGGCAAACTATGTTCGAGTCCCGAAAATCTCAATTTTGCCGTGCCTAACGTGGCCGATATAGTGACGTCACAAAAAGCAATGTATCAGTTAGTAGCTCATCTAGATTACCTTGATTTCATTCAATCCTAGAAAATTAAATTTGAACGCACTTTCGAGAAAATCTGACTTTTGTTTGTAAAATTGAGAATCTGGCCAACCAATGTTCGATCCCGGAAAAATTCTCAACTTTGCCGTGCTCTAACTTTTGCCCAATATAGTGACGATCACAAAAAGCAAATGGTATCAGTTAGTAGCTCATCTCGTTTACCTTCATTTGCATTCAAACCTAGAAAACCTCATTTTTGAACCACTTTCGGAAAATCTTTGACTTGTAAAACTTGTGAAATCTGGCAAACCTATGTCGATCCCGGCAAAATCTCAATTTGCCGTGCTCTAAAACCGTTGCCAATATAGGACGATCACAAAAAAGCACTGTTATTCATTTAGTACTCATCTAGATTACCGTGATTTGTCATTCAAAACCTAAAAATAAATTTGAACGCACTTTTCGAGAAAAACGTGACTTGCAAAAATTGAGAAATCTGGCAAACCAATGTCGATCCCGGACAAACTCTCACTTTGCCGTGCTCTACCTTGCCAATATGGGACATCTCAAAAGGCAATGTATCGTTAGTATCTCATCTAGTTTACCTTCATTTGTCATTCAAGACCAAACCTAGAAAACTCATTTTTGAACCCACTTTTCGAGAAAATCGTGACTTTGTAAAAATTGTGAAATCTGGCAAACCTATGTTCGATCCTGGCAAAATCTCAACTTTGCCGTGCTTATACTTTGCCAATATTGGGACGATTACAAAACGCAATGTATCTATTAGAAGGCTCATCCCGTTTACCTTGATTGTCATTTCACCTAGAAAATTAAATTTGAACGCACTTTTCGAGAAAATCGTGACTTTGCGAAAATTGTGAAATCTGGCAAACCTATGTTCGATCCCGGAAAAATCTTCAATTTTGCGGCTCCGTCTAAACCGTGCCAATATAGGGGACGATACAAATAATGCAATGTATCAGTTCTGTTAGCTCATCTAGATTACCTGCTTTGTCCCTTCAACCTAGAAAATTAAATTTGAACGCACTTTTCGAGAAAATCGTGACTTTGCAAAAATTGAGAAATCTGGCAAACCAATGTTCGATCCCGGAAAAATCTCAACTTTGCCGTGCTCTAACTTTGCCAATATTGGGACGATCTCAAAAGGCAATGTATCATTTAGTAGCTCATCCAGTTTACCTTCATATGTCATTCAAACCTAGAAAACTAATTTTGAACCCACTTTTTTCGGAGAAATCGTGACTTTGCAAAAATTGTGAAATTGGCAAAACCTATGTTCGTCCCGGCAAAATCACAACTTTGCGTGCTCTAACTTTGCCAATATTGGGACGTTTACAAAAGCATGGTATCAGTTAGTACTCATCCATTTTAACCTCATTTGTCATTCAACTAGAAAACTCTTTGAACGCCACTTTTCGGAAATCGTGACTTTGTAAAATTGTTGAATCTGGCGACCTATGTTTCGATCCCGGCGAAAATTCACACTTTTGCCGTGCTCTAATTTGTCCTAATATAGGGACGATCCAATATTGGCAGTTAGAGCACGGCAAAGTTTAGATTTTGCGGATCGAACATAGGTTTGTCCAGATTTCACAATTGTTTGCAAAGTCCTCGATTTTCTCGAAAGTGGGTTCAAATGAGTTTTCTGTTGAATGACAAATGAAAGTAAACTAGATGAGCTTCTAAGTGATACATTGCTTTTTGTAACGTCCCAATATTGGCAAAGTTAGAGCACGGCAAAATTGAGATTTTGCGGGATCCGAATATAGTTTCGGCCAGATGTCCTCAATTTTTACAAAGTCACTATTTTTTTTCTCGAAAATGCGTTCAAATTTAGTTTTCTAGCTTTGAATGACAAATGAAGGTAAACTGGATGAGCTACTAACTGATACATTGCTTTTTGTGATCGTCCCTATATTGGCACGGTTAGAGCACGTCAAAATTGAGATTTTTGAGGTTCGCCAGATTTCTCAATTTTTACAAAGTCACGATTTTTTTGAAAAGTGCGATCAAATTTAGTTTTCTAGCTTTAAATGACAAATGAAGGTACACTACTAGATGAGCTTTCTAACTGATACATGTGCTTTTTGTAATCGTCCCCAATATTGGCAAGTAGAGCACGCAAAGTGAGATTTTGCCGGGGATCGAACATAGGTACGCCAGATTTCTCAATTTTTACAAAGTCACGATTTTCTCGAAAAGTGCGTTCAAATTTAGTTTTCTAGCTTTGAATGACAAATGAAGGTAAACTGGATGAGTTACTAACTGATAATTCCCTTTGTGATTGGTCCCCGATGATTACAAAGTTAGAGCACGGCAAGTTGAGATTTGCCGGGATCGACATAGGTTCGCCAGATTTCTCAATTTTTACAAAGTCACCATTTTCTCGAAAAGTGGGTTCAAAATGAGTTTTCTAGCTTTGAATGACAAATGAAGGTAAACTGGATGAGCTACTAACTTATACATTGCTTTTTGTGATCGTCCTATATTGGCACCGTTGGGGCACGGCAAAATTGAATTTTGCCGGATTCAAACATAGCTTTCCAGATTCACAATTTTGCAAAGACACGATTTTCTCGAAAAGTGGGTTCAAAATGAGTTTTCCTAGGGTCGAATGACAATGAAAAGTTAAACTAGAATGAGGCTACTAACTGATACATTGCTTTGTGTGATCGTCCCAATATTGGCAAAGTTGGAGCGACGGCAAAATTGCGATTTTGCCGGGATCGAACAAGGTTTTGCCAGATTTTCCCCATTTTTGCAAAGGCAGGATTGTTTTCCTCGAAAGTGGTTCAAAATGAGTTTTTCTAGGTTGAAATGACAAATGTAAGTAAAACTAGATGAGCTTCTAACTGATACATTGCTTTTTGTTGATCGTCCCCTATATTGGCAACGGTTAGAGCACGGCAAAGTGTGTTGAGATTTTTGCCGGATCGTGAACATAAGGTTTGAACCAGATTTCACAATTTTTGCAAAGACCGATTTTTTTTTGAAAAGTGGGTTCAAACTATTTTCTAGGTTCGAATGACAAATGAAGTAAACTAGAATGAGGGCTACTAACTGATATATTGCTTTTTGTGATCGTCCCAATATTGGCAAAGTTAGAGAACGGCAAAGTTGAGATTTTGCCGGGATCGAACATAGGTTCGCCAGATTTCTCAATTTTTACAAAAGTCACGATTTCTCAAGTGGGTTCAAAATGCGTTTTCCTACTTTGAAATGACAAATGAAGGTAAACTGGATCAGCTAACTAACTGATACATTGCTTTTTGTAATCGTCCCAATATTGGCAAAGTTAGAGCACGGCAAAGTTGAGATTTTGCCGGGATCGAACATAGGTTTTCCAGATTTCCCAATTTTGGCAAAACTGAACTATTTTCGCGAAAAGTGGGTTCAAATTAAGTTTTTCCTAGGTTTGAATGACAAATGAAAGTAAAACTAGATGAGCTTACTAAACTTGAACATTGCTTTTTTGTTGATCGCCCAATTTGGCAAGTTAAGAGCACGGCAAGTTGAGATTTTTGCCGGGATCGAACATAGGTTCAGCCAGAATTTCACATTTTTTACAAAATCACGATTTTCTCGACAAGTGATCAAAATGAATTTCTAGGTTTGAATGAACAAATGAAGGTAAACTAGATGAGGCTACTAACTGATACATTCTTTTGTGATCGTCCCTATATTGGCAAAGTAGAGCACGGCAAAGTTAAAATTTTGCCCGGGATCGAAATAAGTTTGCCCGTTTCCCAATTTTGAAAGTCACGTTTTCTCGAAAAGTGGGTTCAAATGAGTTTTTAGGTTTGAAGACAAAAAAAGGGAAACAGGGAGGTTCTAATGAAAAAAGCTTTTTTAAAAGTCCCCCAAATTGGCAAAGGTTAGGCACGGCAAAGTTAGATTTTTTCCGGGGTCGAACATAAGTTTTCCAGATTTTCCCCTTTTTGCAAAAAATCACGATTTTCTCGAAAAGTGGGTTTTAAAAAAGAGTTTTCTAGGTTTGAATGACAAATGAAGGGAACTGGGTGAGTTCTAACTGTACATTGCTTTTTGTAATCGTGCAATATTGGCA
>JANFPS010000518.1:0-13126 GCA_024703675.1 Drosophila nebulosa
GCTTTTTGCATCTTCCCAAAAGGGGGAAAGTTAGATTTTTTCGGGATCGATCTTTAAACCGCTAGACAGTCAATTTTTTCAAATTCACTATTTTCTCAAAAAGGGGGTTTAAAAAAAGTTTCTGTTTTGGAATTCAAATGAAAGTAAACTGGAGACTCTTAAAGGTACATTGCTTTTTGCAATCTTCCCAAAATTGGCAAAGTTGAGATTTTTTCGGGATCGAACTTAAGTCCGCTAGACTAGTCAATTTTTACAAGTTCAAGATTTTTTAAAAAAATGAATTCAAAATGTGTATTCAGGTTTTTAATAGCAAAAAATTTAACTTGGTGACTATTAACTAATACATTGCGTTTTCCAATCTTCCCAAAATTTGCAAAGTTCAGATTTTGTCGGGTTGGATCTTAAGTCCGCTAGACTAGTCTTTTTTTACAAATTCACGATTTTCTCAAAAAGTGCGTTCAAAGTGAGTTTTCTGCGTTGGAATGCCAAATGAAAGTAAACTGGATGAGCTACTAACTAATACATTGCTTTTTCCAATCTTCCCAAAATTTGCAAAGTTGAGATTTTGTCCGGACACAAATTTGCAAAGTTGTAATTTTTTTTGGGGGATCTTTTAAGTCCGTTGGAGTAGTCCAAATTTTTACAAATTTTTAAATTTCTCAAAAAATAACTTAAATTTTTTCTACGTTTGAAGCAAATGAAAATAAATGGTGAGCTACTAACTAATACATTGCTTTTTCCAATCTTCCCAAAATTGGCAAAGTTGAGATTGTTTCGGGATTGATCCTAAGTCCGCTGGAGTAGTCAATTTTTACAAGTTCAAGATTTTTTAAAAAAATGAATTCAAAATGTGTATTCTAGGTTTTAATGCCAAAAAAAAAGTAAAATTGGAAGCATTAAAATAATATTTGCTTTTTTTTAAAACTTTCCCAAAATTTGCAAAAATTGGATTTTGTCGGGTTGGATCTAAGTCGCTAACAGTCAATTTTTACAAATTCACGATTTTCTCAAAAAGGGGGTTTAAAGTGAGTTTTCTGGGTTGAAATACCAAATGAAAAATAAACGGATGAGCTATAAAATAATACATTGCTTTTTTCATCTTCCCGAAAATTGGGAAAGAAGAGATTTTGCGGGGCCCATCTTTAGGCGCTGGACTAGCAATTTTACAAGTTTACGATTTTCTCTAAAGTGGGGTTTAAAATGAGTTTTTTTAGTATGAAATTTGAATGAAATAAATGAATGAGTTTTTTAGTGATCTTGCATTTTTCAATCTTCCCAAAATTGGGAAAGTTTTAGTTGGCGGGATCGACCAAGTTAAGTCGCAACTAGTCAATTTTTTTCATGTTTACGATTTTTTTCAAAAAAGGGGTTCAAAATGAGTTTTTTTCTCGGCTTGAATGCGATATGAGAGTAATTTGGATGAGCAAATAACTAATAAATTGCTTTTCCATTCTTCCCAAAAAATTTTTCCCCCCCAAAAGTGGATTTTTTCGGGATTGATCTTAATCCGCTGGATATCATTTTTTAAAAAGTTCAAGATTTTCCAAAAAAAGGGAAATTTAAAATGGTATTTTAGGGTTTTAATAGCAATTAAAAAAATAAATTGGATGATCTATTAAATAAAATTGTTTTTCCAATCTTCCCCAAAATTTGCAAGTTGAGTTTTTCGGTGGGTCTTAATCCCGGGGTAGACTATCCTTTTTTCAAATTCACGATTTTCCAAAAAATGGTTTAAATGAGTTTTTCTGGTTGGAAGCCAAAAAATAAAAAGTAAAAATAATGAACTTCCCCGGAAATTGGTTTTTTTTTGAAAGTGTTTTTCAAAAAAATTTTTAAAAATTTTTTTTAATTTTTTTAATCAAAAGAAAGTAAACTGGATGAGCTATAAAGGTACATTGCTTTTTTGCAATCTTTTCCCCAAAATTGGCAAAGTTGAGATGTTTTGGGGGACGATTTTTAAAATCCGCTTTCTAGTAAATTTTTTCAAATTCACAATTTTTAAAAAATGGGGTTTTAAAAAGGTATTCTATTTGGGAAAGCCAAAAAAAATTTAAAGGATGAGCTCTTAAAGAATATTGCTTATTTCCAATTTTTCCCAAAAATTGGGAAAAATTTAGATTTTTTCGGGGTCGATCCTTAGTCCCCTAGACTAGTCAATTTTTTAAAATTCCCGATTTTCTCAAAAAGTGGGTTTAAAATAGTTTTCTAGGTTTTTAAAAACCAAAAAAAAGAAAACCATGAGTAGATTTTTTGAGACGTCTTAAGTTCGCTGGAGTAGTCAATTTTTAAAAAGTTCACTATGTTCTCTAAAGTGGTTTCAAAAAAGAGTTTACTGGTTAAGCCAAATGCAAGTAAACTGAACGAGCTACTAACTGATAATTGTTCTTTCCCAAACTTTCCCAAATTGGCAAAGTTTTAGATTTTTTCGGGTCGATCTTTTAAATCGCTAGACTATTAATTTTTTCAAAATCCAGTAAAATAATAATTGCTTTTTTCCAATCTTCCAAAATTGGCAAAATTTAGATTTTTCGGACGATCTTAAGTCCGCTAGACTAGTAAATTTTTTCAAATTCACGAAGTTCTCAAAAAGTGGTTCCAAAATGAGTTTACTAGGTTTGAATGCCAAATGCAAGTAAACTGGATGAGCTACTTACTGATACATTGCTTCTTCAAATCTTCCCAAAATTGGCAAAGATGAGTTTTGTCGAGACATCTTTAAATTTACGGACTAGTAAATTTTTAAAAAATTCACGATGTTTCTGAAAAAATTGGGTTCAAAGTGAATTTTTTAGGATTTAATGCCAAATGTAGTAAAAAAATGGATAGCTTCTAAAATAATACTTGCTTTTTCCAATTTCCCAAAATTTTGGGAAAGTTGAATTTTTTTCGGGACGATCTTAAATCCGCTAGACTAGTAAATTTTACAAGTTCCGATTTGCTCAAAAAAATGGGTTTAAATGAGTTTTCGGGGGTTGGGAAAGGCCAAATTAGAAAACTGGTGAGTACTTAAAAAATTCATTGCTTTTTCCACTCTTGAGATTTTTTCGGAATCGAATAAGGTCCGCTAGACTAGTCAATTTTTACAAAATTTCCCATTTTTCCCCCAAAAAGTGGGGTTCCCAAAATTAGGGTTTTTTAGGGTTTTAAAAGCCAAATAAAAAATAAAAATGGGAAAAGAGCTATTAACTTAAAACATTGGGTTCCCTTTAAATCTTTCCCAAAAATTGGGGAAAAGGAAAATTGGGTTTTGTCGAGATCGATCTTAAGTTTACTGGACTATAAAAATTTTTAAAAATTCACGATGTTCTCCCGAATTTTTGGGGCCCAAAATGAATTTTCTAGGATTGAATGCCCAAAAGTAGATAAAAAGTATGAGCCCACTAACCTAATACATTTCTTTTTTTCAAAACTTCCCCCAAAAATTTGGCCCAAAAATTAGATTTTTTTCGAGATCGATCTTAAATTCGCTGGAGTGGGCAAGTTTTAAAAAAATTCACGAATTTTTCAAAAAGGGTTCCAAAATGAAAAAATTTTTTAGGGTTTTTAAAACCAAATGCAAGGAAACTGGAAAAAGGGTTTCTTAGTGATACATTGCTTCCCTTCAAATCTTTCCCCAAAGAATTTTGGGGAAAGATGAGATTTTGTCGAAATTTATCTTACAGTTTACTGGACTAGTTAAATTTTTTAAAAAGTTCACGATGTTCTCTTGAAATTGGGTTTCAAGGTAAATTTTCTAAAGACTTGAATGCCATAAATGTTAACGGTACCAGGATGAGCTACATAACTAATACATTTATTTTTCAATCTTCCCAAAATTGGGCACAAGTGAGATTTTTCGGGAACTCGATCTATAAGTCCGCTAGGACTAGAAAATTTTACAAGGTCACGATTATGCACGACACAAAAAGGTGGGTTCAAAATGAGTTTTCTAGGTTTGAATGCCTGGATGGATAGATGGATGGATGGGACTGGATGGACTCACGATGTTCTCTGAAAGTGGGTTCAAAGTGAGTTTTCTAGGTTTGAATGCTCAAATGCAAAGTAAGCTGGAATTATGCTACTAACCTTTTGCAAATTGGCAAAGTTGAGATTTTTCGGGAACGATTGTAAGTGTAGATAGTAAATTTTTTCAAATTCACAATTTTCTCAAAAATTTAAAATGAGTTTTTTAGGTTTGAATGCCAAATACAAGTAAACTGGATGGACTCACGATGTTCTCTGAAAGTGGTGTTCAACAGTGAGTTTTCTAGGTTGTGTGACCCCCCCAATACCAAATAAAAGAAAACTGAATGAGTTACTAACTGATACATTGCATTTTCCAATCTTCCAAAAATTGGCAAAGTTGAGATTTTGTCGGGATCGATCTTAAGTCCACTGGACTAGTCAATGTTAACAAATTCACGAAGTTCCAAAAGTGTTCCAAAAATGGTTTACTAGGTATTTGAATACCAAAGCAGGTGAACTGGATGAAGCACTACTGATACATTGTTCTTCAAATATTCCCAAAAATTGGCAAAAAAGATGAGACTTTTGTCGAGACTTGATCTTAAGTTTACTTAACGTTGGGATTCAAGGTAAATTTTATAAGATTGAATGCCAAATGTAGGTAACCAGGATGAGCTACTAACTAATACATTTCTTTTTCCAATCTTCCCACAATTGGCAAAGTTGAGATTTTTTCGGGATCGATCTTAAGCGCCTAGACTAGTTAAATTTTTACAAGCTCACCGATTTGCTCAAAAAGTGGGTCAAAATGAGTTTTCTGGGTTTGAATGCAAATGAGAGAAACCCGCGGATGTGTTTACTTAAAGGAAATTTTTTACATGCTTTTTCCACTCTTCCCAAAAATTTGCAAAGTTGAGATTTTTTTTCGGGACTTGATTTTAGTCGCTGGAGGTAGTGTCAATTTTTACAAATTCAGGATAGTTTAAAAAAGTAAATTTAAATTCATTCTACGTTTGAATGACAAATGAAAGTAAACTGGATGAGCTACTAAAACTGAGACATTGCTTTTCCAATCTCCCAATTGGCCAAAGTTGAGATTTTTTTCGGGATCGACTCTTAAGTCCCGCGAGACTAGTAAATTTTTTTCAAATCATGATTTCTCAAAACAGTGGTTTAAAATGAGTTTTTCTAGGTTTGAATGCCAAAATAAAAAGTAAGTCGGATGGACTCACGATGTCTCTAAAAGGGCGTTCGAAGGAGTTTTTCTAGTTTGGAATGACCAAATGAAAGTAAATGGATAACCTCACTTTAAAGAATACCATGCTATTTTGCAATCTTTCCAATAGGGCCACAAGGTTGAGATTTTTTTGCGATCGATCTTAGACTAGTAAATTTTTTGCAAATTCACGATTTTCTCAAAAAAGGGGTAAAAATGAGTATTCTAGGTTTTAATGCCAAAATGAAGTAACACTGGAATGAGCTACTTAAAAGAATATATTGCATTATTCCAATGTTCCCCAAAATTGGCCCAAAGTTGAGATTTTTCGGGATCGATCTTAAGTCGTAGACTAGTTCCCTTTTTACAAATTCAGACTTTTCTCAAAAGGGGGTTAAAATGAGTGTTCAGGTTTTAAATGCCCAAATAAAAGGTACACTGAGAGCTAGATTTTGTCGAGATCGATCTTAAGTTCGCTGGAGTAGTCAATTTTTAAAAGTTCACGATGTTCTCTGAAAGTGGTTCAAAAGAAGTTTACCTAGGTTTGACATGCCAAAGCAAGTAAACTGAACGAGCCTACTAACATGCTACATTGCTTCTTCCAATCTTCCCAAAATTGGCCACAGTTGAGATTTTTCGGGATCGATCTTAAGTCGCTAGACTAGCCAATTTTTACAAATTCACTTTTTTCTCAAAAAGTGGGTTCAAAATGAGTTTTCTAGGTTTGAATTGCAAATAAAAGTAAACTGGATGGACTCACGATGTTCTCTGAAAGTGGTTTCAAAATGAGTTTACTAGTTTGAATGCCAAATGCAAGTAAACTGAATGAGCACATAACTGAGACCCCCACCATGTTTTTCCAATTTTCCCCGAAATGGCAAAGTTGGAGATTGTCGGGATCGATCTTAAGTCCGCTAGACTAGTCAATTTTTACAAATTCATGATTTTCTCAAAAAGTGGGGTTCACAATGAGTTTTTTAGGTTTAAATGCCAAATAAGAGTAAACTGGATGGACTCACGATGTTCTCTGAAAGTGGTTCCAAAATGAGTTAATAGGTTGAATGCCAAATGCAAGTAAACTGAAGAGGACTAACCTGATACATGCTTCTTCCAATCTTCCCAAACATTGGACAAAAGTGAGATTTTTTCGGGAATCGATCTAAGCCGCTAGACTAGTCAATTTTTTACAAATTCACTATTTTCTCAAAAAGTGGGTTCAAAAACTGTAGTTTTCTAGATTTTGAAGCCAAATACAAAAGTAAATGAATGACTCACGATGTTTCTCTGGAAAAGTGGTTTCAAAATATGAGTGACTCCAGGTTGACTGCCCAAATGCAAGTTAAACCTGAATGAGCAACTAAGATAACATTGCTTTTCCAATTTTCCCGAAATGGCAAAGCTGAGGTTTTGTGGGGATGATCCTTAAGTCCGCTAGACTAGTCAATTTTTACAAATTCATTGATTTTCTCTAAAAGGGTTTCACAACCCTGAGTTTTCTAGGTTTAAATGCCAAATAAAAGTAAGCTGGATGGACTCACGATGTTCTCTGAAAGTGGTTTCCAAATGAGTTACTAGGTTTGAATGCCCCAAATGCAAGTAAATGAATGAGCAACTAACTGATACAGTGGCTCTTTTCCAACTCCCTTCCACAAACAATTGCGCAAAGTTAAGATTTTTTTTTCGGGATTGATCTTAAGTGCGCTGGGCTAGTGAATTTTTTTCAAAATCATCGATCTTTCTCAAAAATTGGGTTTAAAAATGAGTTTTTAGGTTTGAATGCCCAAATAAAAACAAGCTGATGGACTCACGATGTTCTCTAGAATAGGGGGTTTCAAAGTGAGTTTCTCGTTGTGGAATGCCAAATGAAAGTAATCTGGATAAGCTACTTAAAGATACATTGCTTTGTGCAATCTTCCCAAAATGGGCAAAGTTGAGATTTTTTCGGGATCGATTGCTTAAGTTCCGACTAGGACTAGTCAATTTTTACAAATTCACTATTTTCTCAAAAAGTGGGTTTAAAATGAGTTTTCTAGGTTGGAATTCCAAATGAAAGTAAACTGGATGAGCTACTTAAAGGTACATTGCTTTTTGCAATCTTCCCAAAATTGGCAAAGTTGAGTCTTATCCCTGGTGTTTCTCGATCTTAAGTACGCTAGAACTAGCAATTTTACAAATTCACTATTTTCTCAAAAGTGGGTTCAAAAGAGTTTTCTAGGATTTGAATGCCAATAAAAAGTAAACTGGATGGACTCACGTGTTCTCGAAAAGTGGGTTCAAAGTGAGTTTGGAATGCAAATGAAACGTAGTAAACTGGGAGTGAGCTACTTAAGAATATTGCTTTTGCAATTTCCCAAAATTGGCAAAGTTGTTGAGATTTATTGTTCGGAACCGCATTTAAGTCCGCATAGAACTAGGTTCACATTTACCAAATCAACAGATTTTCTCAAAAAGTGGGTTTAAAATGAGTTTTCTAGGTTTGAATGCCAAATAAAGTAAACTGGATCGACTCACGATTGTTCTTCGAAAGTGGAGCTTCAAAGTGACTTTTCTAGTTTGGAATGCCAAATGAAAGTAAACTGGATAACCTACTTAAAGATACATTGCTTTTTGCAATCTTCCCAAAATGGGCAAAGTTGAGATTTTTTCGGGATCGATCTTAAGTCCGCTAGACTAGTCAATTTTTCATTACATTACCACTACTTTTTCAAAAAGTGGGTTTAAATGAGTTTTCTAGTTTGGAATCCAAATGAAAGTAAACTGGATGAGCTATTAAAGGTAATTGCTTTGTTGCAATCTTACCCCCACCACACACCGCGCGCAAAGTTGAAGATTTTTTCGGGATGATATTAAGGCCAGGCTAGACTAGTCAATTATACAAAATTGCACTATTTTCTCAAAAAATGTAGGGTTTTTAAAATGAGTTTTATAGGTTGGAAGCCAACTGAAAGTAAACTGGATGAGCTTTTTAAAGTACCAAATCGCTTTTTCAATCTTCCCAAAATTGCGCAAAGTTGAGTTCTCGGGATCGAACTTAAGTCCGCTAGACTAGTCAATTTTTACAAGTTCAAGATTTTCTCAAAAAGTGAATTCAAAATGTGTATTCTAGGTTTGAATAGCAAATAAAAGTAACTTGGATGATCTATTAACTAATACATTGCGTTTTCCAATCTTCCCAAAATTTGCAAAGTTGAGATTTTGTCCGGACACAAATTTGCAAAGTTGTAATTTTTTTGGGGTGGATCTTAAGTCCGTTGGAGTAGTCAATTTTTACAAATTCAAGATTTTCTCAAAAAGTAAATTCAAATTTATTAGTTTGAAGACAAATGAAGTTAAACTGGATGAGCTACTAACTTAATACATGTGCTTTTTCCAATCATCCCCAAAACTTGGCAAAGTTGAAATTTTTTCGGGATTGATCTTAAGTCCGCTGGAGTAGTCAATTTTTACAAGTTCACGATTTTCTCAAAAAGGGGGTTTAAAGTGAGTTTTCTGGGTTGGAATGCCAAATGAAAGTAAACTGGATGAGCTACTAACTAATACATTGCTTTTTTCGATCTCCCAAGATTGGCAAAAAAAGAGATTTGCCGGGACCGATCTTTAGGCGCGTGAATATGTCATTTTTACAAGTTGACGATTTTTCTCCTGAAAGTGGGTTCCAAGGTGAGTTATTAGGTATGAATGTCGAATGAAAGTAAACTGAATGAGTTATTAGCTGATACATTGCATTTTTCAATCTTCCCAAAATTGGCAAAGTTGAGATTGTGTCGGGATCGACCAAGTTAAGTCCGCTAGACTAGTCAATTTTTACATGTTCACGATTTTCTCAAAAAGTGGGTTCAAAATGAGTTTTCTAGGCTTGAATGCGATATGAGAGTAAACTGGATGAGCAACTAACTAATAAATTGCTTTTTCCATTCTTCCCAAAATTTGCAAAGTTGAGATTTTTTCGGGATTTATCTTAAGCCGCTGGAGAGTCAATTTTACAAGTCAAGATTTTCTCCACCAACCCAAAAGTGAATTCAACATGTGTGATTCTAGGTTGAATAGCACAAATAAAAGTAAATGGGCCCCCATGATCTATAATTCTACATTGCTTTTCCAATCTTCCCAAAATTTTGCCAACGTTGAGGCTTTTGTCGGGTTGGACATTAAGTCGCATAGATAGTCTTTTTTTACAACACTTCTCGATTTTCTCAAAAGTTGCGTTCAAAGTGAGTTTCTGCGTGGAAACGTGCAGAGCACGCCAAACTGAAAGTCAACAACTGGATGAGCTTAAGTCCGTAGACTAGTCACAAATGAGTTATTACAAGATTCACGATTTCTACGAAAAAGGGGTTTAAAATGAAGTGTCTAGGGAATGAATGCCCAACATAAAAGTACACTGGATGGACTCACGATGTCTCATGAAAGTGGGTTCCATAGTAGTAACTTCTCTAGTTTGAATGCCAATTGAAAGTAAACTGGAAAAGCTACTTAAAGATACATTGCTTTTGCGTCTTCCCCAAAACTGGGAAAGTTGAGGATTTTTTCGGATCGATCTTAAGTCCGCTAGACTAGTCAATTTTTACAAATTCACTATTTTCTCAAAAAGTGGGTTTAAAATGAGTTTTCTAGTTTGGAATGCCAAATGAAATTAAACTGGATGAGCTTTTTAAAGGTACCAGTGCTTTTCACACATCTTCCCAAAATAGCAAAGTGAGATTTGTTCGGGATCGAAAACTTAAGTCGCTGACATAGTCAAATTTTTACATGTTCACGACTTTTCTAAAAGTGGGTTCAAAAATTGATAGCAGCGCGCTAACGCGCCCCTCTCGCCCATTGCGATAATAAGAGTTAAACTGGATGAGCAAATAACTAATAAATTGCTTTTTCCATTCTTCCCAAAATTTGCAAAGTTGAGATTTTTTTGGGATTTATCTTAAGTCCGCTGGAGTAGTCAATTTTTACAAGTTCAAGATTTTCTCAAAAAGTGAATTCAAAATGTGTATTCTAGGTTTGAATAGCAAATAAAAGTAAATTGGATGATTTATTAACTAATACATTGCTTTTTCCAATCTTCCCAAAATTTGCAAAGTTGAGATTTTGTCGGGTTGGGATTTTAAGGCCCGCCTATAGACTAGTCGTTTTTTTTTACAAATTCACGATTTTGTCTCCACACACAGCTGCGTTCAAAAGTGAGTTTTCTGCGTCGGAATGCCAAATGAAAGTAAACTGGATGAGCTCACTAACTAATACATGTTTTTTTCAATTCTTTCCCACAATTGGCCAAAGTTGAGAAGTGACAGATTTTTCGGGATTGATTTTTAGTCCGCTGGAGTAGTCAATTTTTACAAATTCAAGATAGTTTTAAAAAATAAAATTTAAATTCATTCTACGTTTGAATGACAAATGAAAGTAAACTGGATGAGCTACTAACTGATACATTGCTTTTTCCAATCTTCCTAAAATTGGCAAAGTTGAGATTTTTTTCGGGATCGATCGTTAAGTCCCGTTAGACTAGAAATTTTTCCAAATTCATGATTTTCTCCAAAAAGTGGGTTTAAAAATGAGTTTTCTAGGTTTAGAAATGGTTGACCACAATAAAATAAGCTGGATGGACTCACGATGTTCTCTAAAAGTGGGTTCGAAGTGAGTTTTCTAGTTTGGAATGCCAAATGAAAGTAAACTGGATAACCTACTTAAAGATACATTGCTATTTGCATTCTTCCCAAAATTTGCAAAGTTGAGATTTTTTTGGGATTTATCTTAAGTCCGCTGGAGTAGTCAATTTTACAAGCAAGATTTTCTCAAAAAGGAATTCAAAATTGTCGAATTTCGGTTTGAAAGCAAATAAAAGTAAATTGGATGATCTAATTACAGTCAATACATTTGCTTTTTCCAATCTTCCCAAAATTTGCAAAGTTGTGATTTTTTCGGGTTGGATCTTAAGTACGTTGGAGTAGTCAATTTTTACAAGTTCAAGATTTTTTTGAAAGTTGATCAAAATGTGAAATTCTACGGTTGAATGACAAATAAAGTAATTGGATGAGCGATTAACTAATATATGCTTTCCATCTTGCCAAAATTGCAAAGTTGAGATTTTGTGGGTGGGATCTTAAGTCCGCTAGACTAGTTAATTTTTACATTCACGATTTCTCAAAAAGGAGGGTTAACGGCGCGTTTCTGGGTTGGAATGCCAAATGAAAGTAAACTGGATGAGCTACTAACTAATACATTGCTTTTTTCGATCTTCCCGAAATTGGCAAAGAAGAGATTTTGTCGGGACCTATCTTTAGGTCGCTAGACTAGTCAATTTTTACAAGTTGACGATTCTCTCTGAAAGTTGGTTCAAAGTGAGTTTATTAGGTATGAATGTCGAATGAAAGTAAAATGAAAAGTTTTTTAGATATACATTGCATTTTTCAATATTCCCAAAAAATTGGCCCAAAAATTTTTGATTTTTGGGCGGGATGACAAAATTAAAATCCCCTAGACTAGTCAAATTTTTTCGAATTCACGATTTTTAATTTTCAAAAAATGGGTTCAAAATGAGTTTTTTTAGGCTTGAATGCGATATGAGGGTAAACTGGGTTAGCAACCCAACTAAAATATTTTCTTTTTGCATTCTTTCCCCAAAATTTTTCCCAAAAATTGAAAATTTTTTTTTGGGTTTATCTTAAAGTTTCCCCTGGAGTGTTTTATTTTTTTCCAAGTTCAAGGGTTTTTTTTCAAAAAGGGGAAATTTTAAAAAGTGTATTTTTAGGGGGGGGTTTTAAATGACAAATTAAAAAGAATTGAATGAGCCCATTAAACCTTATTCCCCCTTGCTTTTTCCCAACCCTTCCCAAAAATTTTTAAAGTTTAAAATTTTTTCGGGGCCCATCTTAGTTCGCTAGAAGGTCCATTTTTTTCAATTCACTATTTTTTTTCTAAAAGTGGTTACAAATGGTTTATTAAAAGGTTTGTTTTAATGCCCAAATGAAAGTAAGCGGGTTTTACTATTGACTTTAAAGCTTGCTTTTTTGGAAACTTCCCCAAAAATTTCAAAGTTTGATTTTGTCGGGTTGAAAACTTTTTTTTTCCTTTTGACTAATTCAATTTTTTTTTTTTTCCCCAAATTTCCCGATTTTCCCCCCAAAAAGTGCGTTCAAAAATTTGTTTTTCTGCGGGGGGAATGCCCAAAAGAAAGTAAACCTTTGGGGGAGCTTTCTTCTATTGTTTTTTTTTCCAATCTTTCCCCCAAAATTTGGGAAAGTTTTTTAATTTTTTCCCGGGAATTGATCTTAAGTCCCTGGAATTTGTTTTAATTTTTTCCCAAGGGTTTTTTGGGTTTTTTCCTCCAAAAAAGGTTTAATTCAAATTTTTTTTCTTAATTTTTGAATTATCCAAAAGAAAGAAACTGATGACTATTGAACCCATGAATTGCTTTTTTTCCAATTTTCCCAAAATTTGGGTTTTTTAAATTTTTGGAGGGGGGGGTTTTTGGGGGGGGGGGATCTTAAGTACGGGGTTTTGGGGGAGGGCAATTTTTTACGTAAAATTTTTTTCGAAAGGTTTAAAAAAGGGGATTCAGGGGGGTTTTTAAAAAAAGGAAAAAAACTTTTTTGGGGGGGGTTTACCCAAAAAGAAAAAAAAAATTTTTGAAAAATTTAAAATTTGCAAAGTTGGGGATTTTCCGGGGGGGGATCTTAATCCGTTTTGGAGGGGAAAATTTTAAATTCAAGATTTTAAAAAGGAATGTTTAAAAGGGGGGGAAGGTTTTGGGAAGGGAAAAAAAAAGTAAATTGGATGGAGCTCTACCCAAACACATTGGGTTTTTCCAATCTTGCCAAAATTTTGCAAATTAAGATTTTGTCGGGTTGGATCTTAAAGTCCCTAGACTAGTTATTTTTTACCCAAATTCCGAAATTTTTCTCAAAAAGGGGGGTTTAACCCTTGGATTTTTTTTGGGGTTGGGGAAAGCCAAAATGAAAGCCTGGATTTTAC
>JANFPS010000519.1:0-13109 GCA_024703675.1 Drosophila nebulosa
CGCTTCCTAAAATTGAAAAAATTTAAAATTTTAATTTATATTTGGGTTTTTAGGTTTTAGGAAGAGTTAATTGAGGAAGAGAAACCAAATGTTTATTTTTTAAATTGGGTTTTAAAAGGCGCTTTAAGCCCTCTTTCTCTTAATGTCCCACTCACAGAAGTCGTTTAAAGTTATTTTTTCTTATTTCTTTAAAATTTTTCTCACCTGCTTGTTTCCTTGATCACCGCAAATCCGGATAGAGCCAGCATCTCCTTTTTCTTTCGAAACCCCCGAATCAACAACCCCCGTCTATAGATCTTGGCCGCAGCTCGTGTTTTGCCATAAACCCCCCAAAAAAGAATTTGTAAAAAAAATATATACTAAATTTGATCCCAAAAAAAAAATTTTTGTTTGATTTGTTAGATCGTCTTTAGGAATTTTAGTCCCCCTTTAAACTATTTACTTATAAAATGACTTTGTCTTTTTTGCAAAAACATCCAAGTAATAATCCTTCTATTTTCCAAGTGTATATTTTAAACTGCTTTGAAAAAAACCCTTTAAAAAAGTCTCTATAGTGATTATAACATTTTTCACTAAATGATCCAAAGTTTTAGTGTATATTTAGGCCTTGGATCTCGAAATAGAAAGTCTTTTTATAGCATTTTCCCTCAGGGGTAATTTTTCCCTATATATAAATAATGGGTTAATCATTGTTATTTTTGAGATTTTTAAAAAACCAGAAAAAATTTTAAAAAAACAAAAGCCCAAAAAAAATTGCCATTTTAAAAAAAATTTAAAAAAAAATTTGTTCCCCTTTAACCCGAAATTTAAACCTAAAAAATTTTTGTTTTTTTTGATTGATTCTTAAAAAAAAATTTGGGTAAAAAGAAAAAGTTTTTGGGTTTTTTTTTTGCAAAAAATTAACAAACCCTTTTTTGGGGAAAAAATATTTTCTATTTAAAAAAATTTTTAACGGGTTGGTCAAAAGCGGAGCAAAAATGAACTTAACATACCCAACAAAAATTGGTTTAAGCAAGCGAACGATTTATTTTGATTTAAAAATTTATTTTTACTTTAATTTTAAGAAAATGTAAATAAATAGAAATATTTTGGGGTAAACATTTTCAAGAATTTCGGTTTTTCTAAGCATTTAAAAATCAAAAATGGGGGTTTCCCTTTAAAATTTTTTTTTTCCTTAATAAATTTAAACTCATCTGTCAATCAATTGTATAAAAAATTTTTTTTGGTAAAAATTTCTTTGGACCTAATCTTGATTTTTATTTGATAAACTTGATTTGGTATGCTAAAAAATTTTTCAATCTGCATTGTTAGTATAAAAAAGCCAAATGAAAAAATTTTAAAAAGTTTCTTCCCACCGTTCCAAACGTTTCCTCCCCCTTTCCGCACGCCCTTTAAATTTGAGGGTCTGAGGTCGGACAATCAGTTAAGTCTCTGCCAAAGGGCAAGTTTCTTTTGTTTCCAGCGAGAAGAGACAAAAAAAAAAACTTTTCTAACTAGCCACATTTATTTAAATTTGAAAAACGGTTCTTTTGGGTTACCCAAACTCTCTTAGTGGTGGCTGGGGGGCCATTTTGGGGCCCAAAGGTTGCCTTTATCTGGGCCCAACTCAATCTTTTTTGACTTTCCATTTTTTTGGGTTCTTTTGGTTTTCTTGTTTTTAGTGGGTTTACATATTATCTTAAGATCTTTAACATAACCTACAGAAAGTAATTCACTGGGTATTAAAACCCTTTAAAAAGGGTTGGGTTTGCTTCTTTTTTGTTATTGTGTTTTTTTTTGTGGTAATTTTTGCAGTAAATATTAATAATTGCCACTGAATTAAAAGCCCTGACTGGACAGTCGTTTTTGGGCGTTTTCAAAACCCAAACCAGCCGGCCAAATTAACCAACTTAGATACACAGTCTGTTTTTTTGCTCTTAATTGCTTTAGCAATGCTTTCGGGAGCCCAACTTTTGTTTTGGTAAAATTTAACTCGATTCTGCACACAGAAAAGGGGTAAAAAACGTTTTTTTTAAACCACGAAGAAGAAAACCCTTGCCCATATTCCCAAAACCCAAGTAATTGTTTTTCCCCAAAAAGATATTATAAAAAATATTACAAGTTCTTGAAGAACCCATTTTTTAAAAAATTTTTTCTTAAAAAACTTTTCTCTAAGTCTACGAACCCTTCTAAGGGTACTAACAATTCGTTGAAACCCCATTTGATTTAAATTTTTTTTCTTGTTAATTAGACTAAATTTTTTTTTGTGCTTATTATGGAGATATTTTGTGAGTAAGGAAACACATGTGGCTAAAACCCCCCTCCACTTCTATGGTTCACTTTCCATTTCATTTCGTTCACTTCCACACTTTTTTTGGGGTTTTTTGTTGAAATGGGGAAAAGGGGCCTGGGAAATTAAAACGGGGCTAAGTACCAAAATTACCTACCAAAGAAGAAGCAAAAAATAGTTGGGATTAACATTTTTGGGTTTTGGGGGATTGAAACAGAAATACACTTTGCGTTCGAGAAATCCCTTTGTTTCGGGTTTTAATAAGGATGGGTTTTGATTAAAGGGATCTTTGGGATTTTACCAGATTGGATTTAAAACGCTCAAACAGATAGTTACATTTCCCTTTGAACCTAACCAAAACTAAACTTAAACTTTTTTATTTTTTTTTTTTTTTTCCCATTCACTTTTAATGTTTTTAAATTTCGAAACTCATAAGGTCTTTAAAATTTGGGTTAAAAAGCCCTCGGCTTTGATGATTAAATTTCTTTATGGTTTCGATTTTAAAAAATTTAGGCCTTTTAAATATGGGGCAGAGAAACTCGTTTGGGTTATTTCCCGGGTTAAATTTTTTAAAAAAACTTAAAAATTTGGGCAAAAAATTTTAAAGATTTGATGACAAAGTGAGGGAAATGCACGAAAGTTTTGGGGGCAAAAATTCTATGATTGTGTGTAAAAAAAAAAAAAGGGGGGGGGGCCACAAAACCCCCACACCCCCTTGGGGGCTGCGAAAAATCACATCGCAAGAACACCAACATGTGTTTTGTGTGTGTGTGTTGATGACTTTGAGTGTGTTGGTAGTGCCACAGCCCAATAAAAAAGGTGAAAGGTCTTAGCGGTATATCTATCTATCGAGATGCGTTCGACGAAACGTCGAAAACAAAAAAAAAAAAAAAAAAAAAAAAAAAAAAAAAAAAAAAATTTTTTGATCAGTCGCTCTGGCCAGAGCACCCGCCCCGCCATTTACAAGTGGGAAAACTTTGGGAAAGGGTAAAATTCTCTCCCGGTTTTTTAGATGGGTAATATGGAAATGGCAGCATTCGTTGCAGAATAAGTTGATGTTGCTTCAGGGTTCACGACTTTTTTTTTTTTTTATTATCGTTATTTAAACACCAGAAATAAACTTTGCTTTAAATTTATATCCCCCTGAAACTCCCAAAAAGTTGGCTATTTGGACTCGCGGGTTTATAGAAGAAAAACCAAAATTTTGGGTTAAAAGCCCTTTTTTCATAGGGAAAACTTTTAAAAAAAATAAACGAAACTAAAAATTAGATTTTTTATTTAAAATATTATTTGGGTTTAAAAATTAGTCGGGCCCTAACAAACAATTTCACTGCCGGGCAACTTAAGTGATCTTTTTTAAATGTCTTTTATAAAAAGTTTAAAAAAGAAAAAAAAGATTTTTTAAGATAAACAATTGGATAGAGACTTTATCTTCAAATCCTAACCCCACCACTTTTTTAAAAAAGCCAAATTTTTTAAAAGGGTTTGGGAAAAATTTTTTTCGTGATCAAAAATTTTTCCGTGTTGGTTTTCTCCAAAATTCGTTCTGTCTTTTGCCCCCCCATTTACTAAACAAGCAGAATCTTTAAAAAAATAAAATTATTTTTAATATTTTTTAATAAATGCATATTCATTTTATTTTTTTAAAAGATCTGTGGCTTAAAACCCCTGATATGAGTTTTTTGTAGCAAATAAGGGATGTTGGCCAAGCCCCCTTTCCGCTTTGAAAACTTAAAAAAAAAATTTTAAAATTAATCTAATATTTAAAAAACAGAAACGGGGAAATTTTTTCTACTTTACACAATTTTTAGTTTTATTTTTGAGACTTTTTCTGGGAACCAGTTGTTAAAAGCAAAAACCAATTTTTTCTCTAAATTTTAAAAAAATTTTGGAAATTTTTCCCCCCTTGTTTTTTATTGTTTTTTAAAAGGGCAATCTGTCCTGTGTTTTTATGGTAGCTCATTATGAAAACTGAAACTTTTTTTACTAACTCGCCCAATAAAAAAAAAAAAAAAAGGTCTAACCCAAAGTTTAACGAGTGTCCATTAAAATTTTTAGGTCCCTTTTGTTTTTTTTTTTTGTTTTTTTTTAGCCACCCCAAAACAAAATTTTTGTTCTTCGGATTAACTAAAAGGGGCTCTTTACTGGGGCTCTTGGAGAATTTTCGTAGGGGTTTTCCCCTTGAAGAAAAACCTTTTTAAATACGTGGGGGCCCGGGGCCCAAATTTAGGTTTTTTTTGGTGGAAGTGTTTTGGTGTATACCCTTTACCCATTAATTTGGGATAAATGTATCCCCAAAAAAGGGTGAGCATTGTCGTAAAAATTTTTGTGGGGAAAGGGATTGATAAATAAATTTTTCTTAAGTTTTGTTAAAAGTTACACATTTATAGAGAAAAGAAACAAAAACCCAAAAAAACTTTTGCTCAATAATGGGGGTTAACGTTAAAAATTTTTTTTTACGAAATCAAACAAAAAAAATAACTAACTAACAACAACAACAGCAGCAGCAGCAACAAAAAATTTTTAAAAACAGACTATAGGGTTTTTTTTGCTGATTGGGCCATTTTTTGGGTTTTTTATTAATAAGCGAAGCTTCCCCGGGGCCAACGCCAAGTCTTCTTTTGCCTACCCTTCCCCCTTTGGGTTCGGGTTGTTTCGGTGTGGGGATTTTTTATTATATTTAAAGAACACAAAACGCCGCAACATCAAAAAAACAAAATACACAATACATTTTATTTTATGTATAATATAAAGAGGGGGGGAATTTTTATCCGTTGGGGGAATTTTTTTGTGGAAAAGTGTTTCGTGTCATTGGGGTTTGGGGAATGGGACTAAAAACCCATGACTTTCGAAGAGCCGTGAGTGGGCGCCCCAAACCAAATTGTGGGGAAGAAAATTTACACTTGATTGAAAGTTCTTTTGACCTCTAAATCGAAGGATTTAACTATATACCACATAACTTTAGGGAAAATTTACATTCCAAAAAAAAAGAATTGTCAAAATTTCAAATGGAGTTAACCAAGGGGGGAAAATGCAATTTTTGACACTTTCCCCCCAAATTTGGGTTGGGGGATATTGGGTTCCGCCTAATTAACCACCTCCCCCCCGCCCACTTTTCCCCTAATTATTGTGGCAGGGAAATGCATTTGGGATGGCCTTTCATTGCTCTCGATTGGGGGGTTTTGCTCCCTACCTTTTTGCCTCGTTTTTTAAAATTTTTGCCATTCCGCTGTCTTCGTGGGGATTAGGATGGCCTTGCATTGCTTTCGGGAAAAATCCAAAAACGAAATCTCCCCTCATAGTAGGGAAGGGGGAAACATCCTCATGCAGCTGGATATGGGCAAACAGCAGGCAGTGGCACCCCAAATCAGGGGGGCCGAATTCGTAGTGGCATTTTTCCCAGAAAGGAACGCCAAACCGACAGCATTGCGAAAAAAACTCAGCATTTGGGGTTTGTGGCGAGAGGCTGTACGGGGAATTTTTGGCTCGGGGGTCCCAAAAGGAGCTTTTCTGCAGCCCGATGATGAAAGGGGGAGGTATTCGGCCATGGAGAAATTTTAAGACAGTTTTTTACCACATTTGCCCTTGGGGAACTTTTGTGGCCTTTTCCCACATAGATTTTGAAGCAGTTGTTGTTGCTGGTGGGGTCGCGTGGGCAATGGAGGAAACGAGATTGGACGGGAAACATTAGAGAATCGGTGTCCTGTAGTTTGTCGTTGGGGGTCTATGGGGAACTTTCCTGGACCGAAATGTCGCAATTTCTAACCCCCGGGCTTGTTGGCGTTGGGTTGTGATAGTGGCGATTACCTTTCGGTGCAATCTTAGGTTGAGGTCGGGTTTTTGGGGTTTTTGCGGGGTTTTCCCTTTTTTTATGTTACACTGCTTAACGTGAACCCTTGGCGGCCGTCAGGGGGAACTCGTTTGTGGGGGCCTTTTTTTTAGAGACTTCTTTGGGGGAAAGTTTTTTGGTAATCAAAATTTGGGGGCGGTTTTTGGTTCTTAAGGGGCCAAGGGGTGCCCCCGACCCGCGAGAGGTGGGCAGTGTCTTTCAAATTGTTTTTTTGGGGTTCGTTTGCACCCCTTTTTTTCCGGGGGCTTTGACGGGAATCAACCAATTTTAAACATTTTGGTCGGAGATTCGTTTGCTTAAAACTGTTGTTGCTTGGGGAAACGTTCGGGTGAGGAGACCCCAAAAGTCGGAGGGAGCTCTCGGGGGAGAAGCGTTTCACATCACTCGTGGGGGGTTGGGGCCCTATATTTTTCCACTCTTAAATTCCCGGGCCATTCTTTGACCAGAGGGCGTCCATTTGATGGGTCCACTTTCCAAATGATTGATAATTTAGGGAGGGGGTTTTCGTTTCTTTCGAAAGGGGAATTTCCCTTCCAAACTTTGGGGTTTTTGTTGCACGCGGGGATTGCTGTTGGGGGGAAGGGCTGACTATTTTGGGCCCTTGCTGGGGGGCCCGCCCTTTGAAAAAATCCTTTTTTGGGGGGGGTCCAGTGGGATTTTGCGATGGGGTCCCAAAAGGGTTTTGGGTTTTTTAATTTCGGGGTCGGGTGGTGGGTTTAATTTTCGAATTCCCGGGTTTTCCCCGTTCTCTATGGGGGGGGGCTATTTGGGGAAACCGCACGGGTTTTAAAAGCCACTGCTGGGAGCTTTTTGGAACGGGGCCCAAATCCCGGCTGAAGTCCCCTGTCGAGGGACCGTTTTTCATGAAAAGTTCCCAACTAATGGGGCTTTTTGTAAACCGGAATGAAATTTGGGTGGCCTCAGTTGGGGTCAGAGTTTCGAGTCGGAGGGATGAGCAAGGGTGACTGAGAGCGGCATTGTGATTGTCGGGGAATCGAAAAGGTTTTTTGGGAAAATGACCTTGGGGGCATTTTAGGGGGGTGAAAAACCTTGGGGAGGGGGGGAGGTCCGGTTTTAAATTGGGCCCGGGGCTGGAGGGAAAGGGGGGGAACCTTTCCCCAATTTTTAATTCCCCCCATTTTTGGGGTTGGGGGTTTTGGGGTCCAAATTTTGGGGGCGTGCCCTTCCCCCCTTTCCTGGACAGGGGAAACGTCCCGTTGGCTTTGCCTGCGGGGGCTTCCCACAAAAGCCCCCAAACGCGCCGGAAATTTTTGGACGCGAAAAGGGGGGCGTTGGGCCCCATTGGAGGGGGAATTTTTCAAATTTTAATTTCCTGTTTTTGGGGGACTTTTTCCCCGGGGGGCCCCTAATTGACCTTCAGTAACTCCATTTTGGGCACCTCTCCGCTACCCGGGGGTGCGGGGGCTTTTTGAGAGGGGGCAATGGTGCTTTTTCCTGACCACAAAGCCTCGACCGTTGGGCCAAATTTCGTTGGGAATGCGGCTTGAGGTGACAATTATGTTTTGGAATGAATTTCTGTAACTTGCCACACGCAAACATGCTCAATGGCCAAATCGACAGTCAAGATGATCAGTTCACTTCAGGAGTGTGAAAAAAAAAAAAGGACACTATGGTCACGAGACACCCTACAATGGAGTACGAAGTCCGTTGGCTCTTGCGGCAAGAACAGTTTGCAGCGTCTTAAGGACGATCGTCGTACCATATTCAAGACTCATTGAACTGTCAGTGCGATGAGTCATTGGACTATCGTCTGGTTAAGGACTATTTGGAGTCAAATAGTACTCGGAAAATGAAAATGATACCGAGTTCAAGGACTAGTTGCGGCGGCAAGAATATACAGACATTTTGGCCTATTGGATGACAGTGCAACCAAAAAAGCTTTCTCTCTGTTTCCTCGCTGTTGGCACGGGCCCAGAGCCGCTGGTTCACTCAACAATGCCACCCCCCCAAGTCGCCTATCGGACGCCCAAATTCCTTGGGACAGCACCCAAGAATGTTCAGCATAGACAGCTACATGTGGCACTTCATGCGTTCCAGTTTGGAGAGCAAGTCGAGAAAGTCAAACAAATCTTCTCCAAACTTAGATGAAAAAACAAAGACTCATATAAAGAGATCTTAAAATTTTGTCATGAGTTTTGAAGATAGTTTCCCATGGGTGATAATTCGGTTGCGATCAAAACGAAATTGGAAAAAACCCCCTATTAAACCCCCCCAGTGAAATATGAGCAAAATCCTCACAGGATTGTTAAGACTCAAGGGTATCTAAGCGTTGAGAAGTATGTAGAGCAGAAATTTGGGCCAATTTATAGCAAGGAGTTGGCAGCTTTCACAAAATCTGAAACCATGAATGATAAACTGACAAAATAAAACTCATTTAAACTCACAAGTTTTGCTTGCTAATCTATTTTAAATTTTGGTTTTTAGGGTTACTGCGATCAAAGCAATCAGAGGAGCTTATGCATCTGGTGCCAGCTAGCTTACAGGGGTAAGAGGATGTACTTTTGGCAATTTGCATTGAGCTCTACACCTTCCACAACGATGTCTTCTCAAGGATCTGGAAAATTGTATATCGACAACCGAATTGGTGGCACTTTGTTTTGTGCAAACGTGTAAGTGGTGCAATAATGTCGTAGCAGATAATTTTAATATCCTATAATCACTTTTCTAGCGTGCGACACCTTCTATAGGCTGTACTCGGTTTTACTGTAGGAACATCCCGCGATCGGAACGTTTGCGAGAGACTTAGTGGATACACATCTTTTCCTGCAAGAGTGTCAGAAGCGTTTAGGCCATAAACTTCCCTTGCTGCAATATCTGCTCAAGCCAGTGCGCGTATAACCAAGTATCAAATTGTGCTAAAGGATCTACTGCGCTTCAGTGATAGTGTGCAGTTGCACCAAGGAGCTGCCAGAAGGCTCTCACTGCATGTTATTGTGCTCAAAATGTGTGAATGATTCCATGCATCAAGTAGCAATAAACAGGTTTTCCGGTCAGTCATCTCCGTTTTTTGAATACTTTCAAATTGAATCATTTATTGTGCACTCATTTTGCCCAGACCGATCTAGCGCAGCAAGGGAATGTTGAATGCAGGATCATTTCAGGGTGGACAGAGTCGAAAAGGATATACGCCTGAGATAAGCCACAGCAACGTCACAATTTGTATCAGAAGTCATGTTGTTCTGCAAACAAACTCTGAAGCCTGCGTCACAACAAAAGACATATCAATTTAAAGCACCCATGTTAAGGTGGGTTTACTTTAACAAATGGTTTTGAAAAGTATAACCTCTCTTGTCGTTTAGATGTCCAAATGGCTTAACGAGTCTGTACGCGGAGAAACTAAGCGTTTGAAGTTTGGCTGCAGGGGACGAACGGAAGTGCATACTATGCAGGCAGCCACCGTGGATATGAAGAACAATGGGTGGCTGAGATTAAGAGGGTTTTGCTCAACCAGTTGGAGGAATTGAAGGGGAGAAAAATAAAGCAATTACGGCTTAATAATGCGGGGTATAGCATGCGGGCAAACGACTTCCTGGGACCCGCCAAACTTATTCTGGACACCGAGTCGCACAATTAGCTGTGATGCCTCTTCCGATCCCTCCAATCGCAATTCCAATTGCAGCAGCGAAGATAAATGTGGGTAACTGGAGCAACTTGCTCCAATTTTTTGTTAGCGGCCCGACGACAAAAGATCAGCAAGAAAGTGGTGGTTGGAAGTCAGACTACTCGAACAGCGAAGATGAGATATCATTGATGAGGACAACAGCAACCCGGTGAGTATATGTTAACTTAGGTGTTGACTCTGGTGTGGGTGCGCCTTCATCAATCATTAATTATCATCACCATTATGTCATATCATACATCTATATATATAGTTTCTAGTCTTAAAGTCATTCATTATACCACAGAAATACCATCAAATGGGGGGGGGGGGGGGAAAAATTTTTTTTTGCATAGGACCCTTAAAAAAAAAAAGTTCTTAAGTGCCCCATCGGGGAAGGGGAAAATTTAAAAAAAAAATTTTTTTTTTTGGAAATTTTTTTGTTTTTTTCCAAAAATTTTTTTTTTCTTTTTTTTTTGTAAAAAATAAGTATTTATATGCCCCTTAAATTTTAAATTCCCCTTTTTTTGTTGTTTTTTATCAAGAGGATCATTATGTCTGATTTTTTGGTCATTTTTTACTTTCATGCACAAATCAAATCAAATAAAATTTAAAACGAAAAAAAAAAAATAAAAAAAAACCCAAAATTTAATAACTCGCAAAACCCATAATTTTAAAAATCCATCCCCCAAAAAACCACTTGTCCATGGCCCCCTTCTTCTCTGTAAAGGGAATGAGTAGTTTTTTCCGGAATTTACTTGCACAGGGGGTGTCAAAACAACCAAAAGGGGTGGTCCCCCATCCGGGGACCCCTTTTGTGCGCAACAGCAAATCGAATTCCAAATTTTTGTTTTCCGTCGATCACTGAACGGGTAACTCCCCCCCAAAACCCCCAACAAATTCGAATACGAAAACAAAAATCGAATGTTTTAAATTTAAATTCAAATTAACATCCCTGGGAACAAATATGCTTAATCGTTGGGACTGGCATCAATCGTCCCACGTTATTAAAATCGCTTAAATTAAAAAAACTAAGTACGAATTGAAGTTAATTTTTTTTTTGAAATTTAATTTGACATACGTAAAAAAGATTTAAATATAGAAACTAAACCCTTTTCCCATATTGCACACATCTGAGTGTCTTTAATAGAATTGAAATTCGGTTCTTTATAACTTTAAACATTCCTTAAATGTCCTTTTGAACCCCCCAAACATACACTTTTGGTCCGATCTAAATAAAATTATTTTTGGGGTATATGGGTTAGGCCCCAACTATAAAATAAATTTATCCATGCCTAATTAAATTAAGGGAAATAGATTGAGGGCCCCGGTTTTAAACCCCAAAAATTTTGTATTTGTTCATACCCTTTTTAAATTGTTTTAAAATTCCATGTATGGAGGGTACCGGATAAACTGTAAACTTTTGGTGAATAAAATTTAGAAACCCGCGTGCTTTTTGGGAAACCCAATTTTTTTTAACCAACTGCCTGATTTAAGGTTAGGTAAAGACTAATTAATTAGTAAAAAAAAAAAATTTTTAGATCGCCCTCAAACCAAAAATAAAATGCTAATTTTTTTTGGGCCCCGTTTAATTCAATTTTTTTTAAGCTTAAAATTAGAAAAAGAACTTGATTTAATGTAAAATAAAATATAACTCTGTTTCTAAGATTAAAAGGAACTATCCGGCCCGGTTTAGTCCGGTCTCCCCGGTTCAAATTTTTTTTTTATATCATTAAAAGGTTTAATTGTAAGAGTTTTTTTTGTCAAAAATTTAAAATTTTATTTATATAAAAATTTTCATTTGGGGGTTAAGGGTTTTATTATTAGTTTCTTTTAGGGGGTGCTTTAATATTTTTTGCGTATCTAAAATTTTTACTTAAGTTTTAAAGTTAAATTTATTAGGGTTCCCTTTTTAAAAAGACTTTCAAAAAATTTAATTAAAAGTTTTTGGGTAACTTTTAAAGTGAAGTGAAATACACATTCCCCCCCCCCCCCCCAGGCAAAGAAACTATAAAATTTTGGCATAACTTTATAAATTTCATACAAAATAAAAAGTTAAAAATATATATTAGCCCGAGGCACGATGTCCAATATGACCTTTTTTTTAGATAATTTAAATTTCCTATGATTACAATTGATTTATATTAACTAACTCCCTGCTAAAAAAAGCTTGTTTTTTTAAATTGCACTAACTGGCCCCCATCAAATAACCAATGCCCAAATTTTAAATTTTAATTAGGGGAGTAAATTCAATTTGGCCCCGCTGGGTTACCCCGGCTATGGGACACTCTGAGGTTTCCATGGGGGAAGGGGAAATATCGAGTTGGTGAAGGTGGGGGTGGCTGGCCCGGTGGTATGTGCGAGTCTTTGGTAAAACTATTTAAAACCCAAAAATTTTGAAATTTTAAAGCATTAGTGTATATGAAAAATTTTTTATATTTTTGAGGGACAAAAAACCAAAAACAACCCGTAAATAAATCCTTGCAACCATTTAAAATTTTTGCGGGTAAACCCAAAGCAGAAGGGGTTTGGGCCCCCCAGGCGGGGTATCTTAATCGATCAATCGAAAATCTTCTCGATCATCGAGCGGGAATCAGGAGCGAAAAAATCTCAAATAAAAATTTTTCATGTCAACCCAAAATCCCACCCAAAATTTAAAAAACATATATCAAAAAGGAAAAACCCTTTTAACCAAAAAATTAATTTTATTATCCCCTAAATCGAAATTTTTGAGGTAATAGATTTAAATTTTGGGAGAAGCTTTGCCATTTTTGATATAGGTTTTTTTAAATATTGTCGATGTCGTTGTACAGAAAAATTTTTTTGAGATTTATTCCCCTCCCGATTACAGCTCGATGATCGAGAAGATTTTCGATTTATCGATTCCAGAACGCGCCTGGGGTCCCAAAAATTTGCATTGGTATCTGCGAAAAATTAAATTTGGGTTGGGAAGGGGTTATAGTTACAAGTTGGTTTGTTGTTGAGCCCAAAAATATAATAAATTTATATACACATATGCATTAAATTTAAAAAAATTTTGGTTTTAAAAATTTTCCTAAGATCGCACATACCACCAGCCAGCACAGCCCAAACCTTTTTGCAAACTCGTAGTTTCACCTTCCCGCATGGAAACCTCAGGGGTTTTTCCCCTGCCGTGGGAATCCCAGGGCAATGAATTTAATGCCCTAAATTAAAAAATTTTTAAAAATTGGCATTGGTTAGTTGATGGTGGCCAGTTTGTGCTAACTTCAAAAACAAGCGTTTTTGCAGGGGGTTAGTTAAAATGATCAATTTTATATACATAGGTTAAAATTAATTAAACTTTAAAAAAGTCATTTGGGGCATCGGGCCTCGGGCTAATATATACTTTT
>JANFPS010000052.1:0-79471 GCA_024703675.1 Drosophila nebulosa
TGAAGAGCATGTCTTAGATGTGTGATTGATCGAGACTCAAACTATGACTTCCATGGTCTCGGTATTATACCCCATATTCTCTATCCGATACAGAATAAGGGACATTTGATCGTACACCACATAATAGAAATCGTGTACAGACAAATTCTTTTGTTGCTACGTGAACAGTCGGTATTCAAGAGTGCTCAGACTGCGCTTGTCTGAATACTCTTGCAATAAACATTGAGATCGCTTCCCAATTAAAAGGGGTGCGATATGATTTTAACAGAGAATTGACTTGACCAACAATTTTACCGCGGATAGTTAGTAATATGGCGTAATACTTAGGTGTACCCTGCATTGATGCATATATTTGCATTACTCGAGGAGTATTTATGGACCAGGTGGTGAACTCCTGTCGGCTTCCTGAGAAGATTCCTACAGTCCCAACAATCTCTTAACAATCGCTGCCCAACTATCATCTAGATTTGGTACTGACTAGTCTTTGTATTATGTTTTGCCTATTCCTGCAATGTTCAGTTGGGTAACTAAAGCTTGCATCTGGGCCGGTAGCTCTTATAATTTGGGTAAACTATATTCCCCACATTGGTCTCTAGCCCTGATATATTCACGGCCTCAATGGTTTTGGGAGCCATTCCTGAACTTAAAGTGAACGGTTCGGTAGGATTTATTGTTGCGGATTTCACTGTATTATTGCTTGCTTGTACTATGGATTCTTAACCTAACTGTCTATTGGCATTATAGTCTTAAAAGGCTTGAATAACGCGGAGAAGAAGTTGAACTTAGACGTGGTGAATAGAAATTTTCGCAATTTGGAAGTGATTCTCAATTGTTATGGTAAATATTTTAATTTAAATGATTTTCAAGATTCTATTTCTCGACTTGGCACTACTTCTTAAGTTCTTTGTTTTGATTCACTTAGCTTATTTTGCTTTTCTTTCTTAAATTTTTTTTCTTTCTATTTTATTGTTTTTTGTTGTTTTGATTGTTCCTACTGGCAGTTTTTAACTCGATTATTTTTCACTAAACTATGATTAGAACTAGATACATTTCGGTGCTTTGTCTTGCCGATACGTGGGAATTTCTCGTCTTTCCCGCGATGATGTCGGGTACTAGCGTTCCTCCTGTATACTTTCGCAAGGTCCTCCTCGAACTAGTACTAAGTAGGGGCAACGAAAAATTGGTTTGTTTTACGAAAACTAAAGTCTTTCACTTTTTCTACACTGAGTTTTTATTTTCCAGGGTCCCTGCTCGGGTGCCAATTAACAAAGAATCTTTTTAACTTAAAAAAAAACAATGTTTATTAACTTTGAATTTTACATAAGTTCAGGACCTACTTAAAGACTAAATTTTTGCTGTGGAGTTGGAGTGGAGGAAAGCCTCAGCTTGTTGCGTCGGCGCTGGCGGTGACGTTGGCTGAGTCCAAAGGTCCAAACGATGGGTGGGACTTTTCTTACAGTTTATATCCAAAAATCGATCGTTGTTTATGTCCGGACTTCTTGTGGCGAGATTTGGGATATTGAAGATTTTTGTGCGTGCTTGTTTGTACCGATCTTGATACTTCCTTTCGAGTGTCGGTATTAAGTTTTTTTTGCTGCGTACTTATTGATCTTATTGATTCCTTCTAGTTGATTTCCTCTAGTCGGCGGCATAGACTGCGTCAAATAGATGTTTGACAAAGCCGCGTGTTAACTTGTATAAACTTCGGAATAGCCGAAGTTAGCTTTTTTGATGTTTTCACAAGAAATGAACAGTTTAGATCGCTGTCACGAAGCCTTTGTTAGGAGTGTCTGCTTCTATTACATACATAGGTATGCCTTTATTAAGTTAAATTTTTGTGTTGTATCGAAAAATAGATTTAAAATTACTACATAGGCTTCTTCGTAGTTGGGCTTATGCAGAAGGCAAAAATATGAGATGTACAGTTTAAGCTCCCGTGGCCGGACAGCGAAAGTACCAGTAGTTTTCTCCGCCCAAGGAAGATGTCGACAATGGGGGTTGTGAAAAAAATTAAGCATTTTTTTGGCTAATGATGTTTTCTACCACAATTTATATGTTAACAAAATTTAAGTTCTTTTTTTTATTATTACTATACATACTTATATTTATTTGTTTGTAACGTTGTTTTTAAAAACTTTCTGTTTTTAAAATTGATCTATTGTAGACTGCTTAGAGTTCTCTTGCTTATGTATTATTAAGACAAAAGTGTTCAATGCGACTTTAAAAAATATTAAAGGATTGATAAAATATAAAATCAGAGCTCGCTAATTCCTAAAACCTCTTTATTTGTTGCAATGCCTCACCGCACGATTTTATTGTGTCAATTGGCTGCACAATCGCTTAAATCAAAAAAAGTGAACAACGGCGCCAACCCATCGGCGCCAACAGCATCGAAATCGTTGTTGTTCGCGACAAATCATTGTTCGCCTGAGAAAAATGTTTTGAATACGAATTTCCATAAAGAGTGTCCGCTTCCTGCCAAGGGAGCGTCCGCCCCAGGGAACGGATTTTGTGTAAATGCATTTGCAATTTCAATAAATAAATCGCAAGGGCAGTCGCTAAGTGTATGTGGTATCAACCTAGAAAATCTATGTTTTTGACATGGCCAATTATATGTCGCCTGTTCCCCTGTCGGAAAACCAACAACATTATTTGTTTACGCGCCGGAACATAAAACTAAAAATATAGTTGATCAAAAAGCATTAGAGTAGAGAGAAGCAGTGAAGAGTACAGAGACTATACGTCGCTCTCTAGAGCGCGCGAGAGATTGAGATTAGTATTTAAATAAAAATATTAGTGAAATTATTGAATCCTAAGAAATAAGCACTATTATGAAAATATATATTTTGTTTTTTATTTAATTAAAAATAAGTAAAGTCATTTTCATGTATAGCGAGACCAGGGAATTATGGATTCATTTTTATATGGAGGATTCAGTTCAAATTGAACAGGTACTCATACCTAAGATAGGTCAGGTATACAAAATAAAGTAGTGCATCATTGCAACGCTAAGGCGGTACGAAGTTCGCCGGGTCGTTTATAGCCATAGAACTCGAAATACGGCAAGTCAAAGAAATATAAGAGCAAATCAAACTGATGAGCAACGCGAAGCGCGAAATTAACTTGAACGGAATCGATATCAAGATAGAAATTTTGTGTTTAATCCCCACAGAGCTGCATTCAGTTCTAATGTGGCAGTTATACAGTTACATTGCAAGGCATTGAAATTTAAAAATGAAGCCCCTGGGTTGTGTTGCGCCAGCGGCCAAATCAATTTGACTCATATCCAGCAGTACAATAATTGCTTTCAAATGACATCATTTAAGGCAACAAAGGTTATTCGAGACAATTTTATGCCTACTTTCAAAGTAAGTAATTATAATGGTAAACAGTTTTTTTAGTTTTACTACCTATTGCAAAAAAGTTTTTTAGGTCTACTACCTATAGCTGTCAAAGAAGGCTGTTCAATGTCGAGGTTTAAAGTAGTTTTAATTTGAAATGATATAAAGTATTGTGGCAGTATTTTGCGAGCCACATGGTGGTAAAATTTGCTATGCAATTACCTGTATATCTATATATATAAAAATAAAACCCGTTTTGCTTGGTCACGCCATCACGCGTGAATGTCTAGACTGTTTTTACTAATTCTTTGATTATGGAAAACCATCATTTGTTTTGCTGTCATCGTTTGTTTTATTGTTGTTTGCTAATTTTTTATTCTGGCTGCCATCTTGAATACACGTATTTGAGGACAGCCAGAAGAATTATCCACTTTAAAGTTATCTTTACTTGATATTGGCGTATCGCCATTCGTTTATAATTGTTAAATTATATTACTTGACTAGCCCTAGCTTCTTCAGATATTGTAGCTACGTTGTTGGAAGGCGGTCGAACTGCTCATTCAGCTCTCAAGTTGCCGTTGAACCTTCAAATAAATGAAACTCCAACTTGCAAGCGTCGAAAGGTCTGCCATGGCCAAAGTGCTGCAGCAAACCAGATTGATCATTTGGGATGAATGCACGATGGCACACAAAAAATCTTTAGAGGCATTAGATCGCTCAATGCAAGATTTACGATATAACAGAAACCGGTTTGGTGGTGCAATGATAATATTGGCAGGTGATTTTCGACAAATATTGCAAGTTGTTCCACGCTCAACGCCGGCTGATGAACTAAATGCATGTTTGAAGTCGTCTCTTTTATAAAAATACATTAATACACTTAAATTGAGTATAAACATGAGAGTCGAATTGCAGGAAGACCAGTCTGGAGAAGTGTTTTCCAAACAACTGCTCGATATTGGTAATGGTAATATTGCTGTTGATACATCATCGGTATACAATACATTCAATACCAATTTTTGTAACTTTTGTGAATCAAAGACCGAACTCATGGAGATGGTTTTCCCAAACATAGCTCAAAGTTATGTAAATCACGATTGGTTAAGCGAAGGTGTTATATTGGCTGCAAAAAAAAAAAATAAGGCGAACGAAATTAATTTTCAGATTCAAGTGAAAATAGCTAGCGAATTGAAGAATTACAAATCAGTTGATTCCGTTACTAATGATGATTATCCAACAGAATTTTTAAATTCGCTTGAATCACCCGGCTTACCACCTCACAATCTGCATCGGATGATTATGGAATTATTATGTTACGGAACATAAACCAGTCACGTCTGTGTAATGGCACCCGGCGTGCGGTGAAGAAATTATTGAACAATGTCATCGAACCAACAATTTTAAGAGGGAAGTACAAAGGCAAAGATGTTTTAATCCCACGCATCCCTAGGATACCGCTGCGGCCGTTATTTGTATTGCATGAATGCTGTTGTGGCTTGGGTTGATACACATGCATACGCAAAACAACATGAATTGTGGCTGCATGTGTGCGAGATAAAGCTCTACCATACTATCGGCTATCAACATTGTAACCTGTGTACACAAAAGTTCTCTCGCCAATTTGAAATTTTTTCTTCTGATATAAATAAGTCTGACTAATATTTTATTAATTTATTAACCGCAATTTTCAAAGTGCAAGAGGTTTATAAATTCTTTATTTAGGATTCTCTAGGATTAGGATTCTGCCTTTTTTCTGAAAAAAAGGTGGTATATTCTATTAAGGAACAACTTAAAGCACTTACTTACTTTCTTTGGACCTAATTATCCTTCTGAGTTTCGTCTTTTAATACATTTTTTTAAGGAAAATGAAAGAAAAAAAGTTCTGCTTACGGCACTTTAAATTTTAATTCATTTTACATATGAGTTAAAACCCGGCTTTGTCAAACACCTCTTTGACGCAGTCTACGCTGCCTACTAGAGGAAATCTACTAGAAGTAATCATAAACATTTATGATCAATAAGTACGCAGTCGTAAAAACTCAATATCGACACTTGAAAGGAAGTATCAAGTTTGGTACAAATAAGCAGGCACCCCAAAATTCACGCCACCAGAAGTCCAGACATAAACAACGATCGATTTTTGAACATAAACCATAAAAAGGGTCCCACGCATCACTTGGTCCTTTGGACTCAGCCAGCGTCACCGCCAGCGCCGACGGACCAAACTGAGGCTTTCCTCCACTCCAACTCCACAGCATAAATTTAGGCTTTAAGTAGCTCCTGAATCTTCCAGTATAACTTCTTGTAAAATTCAAAGTTAATAAACATTGTTTTTTTTTTTTTTCTAAAGTTAAAGAAGATTCTTTGTTAATTGGCACCCGAGCAGGGACCCTGTAAAATAAAAACTCAGTGTAGAAAAAGTGAAAGACTCTAGTTTTCGTGAAAGAAAACAGCACTCTAAATCGAGCCCTTAGTGACGCGTACTTAAAGCTGTGTCTAACCGATCTACACTGGACAGGGTCAACCAATTTGTCGCTGCACCTTCTTAGTACTAGTTCGAGGAGGACCTTGCGAAAGTATACCGGAGGAACGCTAGTACCCGACATCATCGCGGGAAAGACGAGAAATTCCCACGTATCGGCAATAGAAAGCACCGAAATGTTTCTAGTTCTAATGTAAGTTAAGTGAAAAATAATCAAGTAAAAAAAATACCAAAAAAGGAAAAATCGAAACACAAAAAAGAAAGAATTAGAATTTAAGAAAGAAAAGAAAATAAGTTAAGTGAGTCAAAACAAAGAAATTAGGAATTTAAATTAAAATGTTTACCATAATAATTGAGAATCACTTCCAAATTGCGAAAATTTCTATTCACCACGTCTTAGTTCAACTTCTTCTCCGCGTTATTCAAGCCTTTTAAGACTAAAATGCCAATAGACAGTTTGGTTAAGAATCCCATAGTTCAAGCAAGCAATAATCCAGTGAAACCAGCAACAGTGAATCTTACCGAATCGTCCACTTCAAGTTCAGGAATGGCTCCCAGAACCATTGAGGCCGTGAATTTATCAGGGCTAGAGACCATTGTGGGGAATATAGTTTCGCCCAAACTACAAGAGCTATCAGCCCAGATGCTGGCCTTAGTTATTCAACTGAACATTGCAGGAATAGGCAAAACAGAATACAAAGACCAGTCAGTACCAAATTAAGATGATAGTTAGGAGTTTACCACCTAGTTCATAAATACTTCTCGAGTAATACAAATATATGCATCAATGCAGGGTTCACCTAAGTATTACGCCATATTACTAACTATCCGCGGTAAAATTGTTGGTCAAGCCAATTCTCTGTTAAAATCATATCGCACCCCTTTTAATTGGGAAGCGATCTCACAATGTTTATTGCAAGAGTATTGAGACAAGCGCAGTCTGAGCACTCTTGAATACCAACTGTTCACGTAGCAACAAAAGAATTTGTCTGTACACGATTTCAATTATGTGGTGTACGATAAAATGTCCCTTATTCTGGATCGAATAGAGACAATGGGGTATAATACCGAGACCATGGAAGTCATAGGGGCTTAAATGGCGATCTATCGAATAGTTTGAGTCTTGATCAATCACACAATCTAAGACATGCTTTTCAGCTATGTGAGATGTTAGATGTGGGACCCTCCGGTCCTAAACGACATCCTTCATCCATTTCTGTGGAAGTCGACCCTTTCATTCAAAACAGAAACATTAATTATATGAATCGACCAAATGCTAACGTACCTCAACAGTTCGCTGTTAAAATGCCAACCTCACACGTTCCAAATAAACTACAACGACAATTCCACATTGGAACTGTTGGATTACCAGTATCACGCGATGCCGATTCCAGAAAAGCCTCCGCTCACCTATGAGTATCCGTCCGTTCAATATCAGTCCCAGCCGATATATCAGGATCAAGAGGGACTATACCAGTTGATACCATGCCATGTCGATGTAGAGCAGCAGCAGTATGCTCAGCTCAGTATTACTGAGGGCGATGCATCAGACTTAATTTCACAGCAGAAAGAGGACCCCGAGCCGAAGGAAAATGCTCCTCAACAACCACAAGTCGAGGACACTATAAATTTTTTAGGTTAAACCGTTCCACTTAGCCCTACTTCATAGTTCGTGACAAAGAAGGAACCGCCTACAATTTTTTAATTGACACCGGGTTCAATAAATATTACATTCTACCAATCATAGCCAAAAACATAAAACAAAATGAAAACATTTTCTTTCGCACACCGTAAGTGTCGCAACTCATAACCGTATGTCACGATTAGCCGGATTAAGTCAGCCAAATCCAATTCAATTTTTCCTATTGCCAGATCTAAAACCATTACATGGTATACTAAGTAATAATTCATTAAATGAAGTAAATGCTGCAAATGATATTGGGAAAGATTTTCTGTAAATCAATTACACCCACGTTGTCCGTATTAATCACATGTCAGCACATCAGGTCAATGCTGTAAGTTCTGAGGGATTGACCCAAAGTCAGGAAACAGGTCTGCGAGCACTTCGGAAAGAATTCAACACCCTCTTCGCGGACCCCAATAAAAAATTGACCTTTACTACAAATGTCCAAGGAGAAATCCGAACGACATCGGACATTCCGGTCCACTCGAGGCACTATTCTTATCCCGCTTCTTTAAAAGGGGTAGTAGAAGAACAAATAAACGAATTGCTGCGCGACGGCATAATTAAGACCCTCACGGTCACCATATAATGCCCCCGTATGGATCTTACCAAAGAAGAGCAATAACTCTGGAGAAAAGAAATATAGCGTAGTCATCGAATACAGGAGCTAAATTCAGTCACATTTCGGATATATATCCTATCCCAGAAATCGGAGAAATAATTGCTCAATTAGGCAATAATAAATATTTCTCTGTCCTAGATTTAAAAAGTGGATTTCATCAGATCTTCTTAAGGAATCTGATATCGAGAAAAACTGAATTCACAGTAAACGGCGGTAAATATGAATTTACACGTCTCCCTTTCGGATTGAAAAATTCACCTTCCATTTTCCAAAGAGCTCTGGATGATATCCTCAGAGAGCTTATCGGGGAAATATCGACGACATAGTAATTTTTAGTAAAACAGAGAAGGAACATCTTCAACCCTTAGCTAGTCTTTTTTTCACTCTGTCAAAGGCAAATATGAAAGTTCAAATGGAGAAATGCGATTTCTTTAAGCAAAGCGTAGAATTTTTGGGAGTAGTGATCTCTAGAGATAAAGTGAAAACTAATCCTGAAAAGGTACAGGCTTCTAAAAACTTTCCAATTCCAAAAACATTGAAGAACTTACGATCATTCTTGGGATAAGCTAGCTATTATCGTAGATTCGTGAAGGATTTCGAAATTGGAAAAGCCCCACCACGCTGCTTCGCGGTGAGTGATCAAGCAAGGCTCAGACAAACAGAAGTTAAAAATGTACCTCATTTATGGCAAGTACGAGACTTCACTTGTGATCATCTGACACACCTAATCATCAACCCCATTTACCTTGCGTACGCTTAGCACTACCAGCGAGAAAAAATCATAACAGGTTAAATTGTACTATGCAAAAGATGGAAAATCAACCACTTACCTTTTGCCCTAGCACAAAAAATCATAACGGCAAACTAAAAAGATGGAAAAGTTACCGAATATCATCAGTTAAAATATAAACCAGGATGTTCAAATAATGTATAGATGCGTTGTCAAAAGCCAGTCAGCTACGGTTCACAGTGACGAAAGCTCTGGTCATGAACTCATTCCAACCATGGAAGTTCCGATCAATGTTTTCAAAAACCGAATTCTTATTCTCATAGACACTACACTGAGCCAAACGTTTGAAATAATCTTCCAACATACCATAGGCACACCATAAAACAATCTGAAAACTCCGAGTCTGATTTGATTAAAATCTTGAAAGAGAAAATGGATCCCAACCTAATAAACCCTATATTTTTCTACCGAGGGCAATTATAAGGCAGAATACCCAGAAGATATAGCCCCTTTGCATAATTTTAGGAATTATAAAGCAATCAGATATACCCAAACCCAGGTAGAGAGTATCATAACGAGAATGAAAAGAAGAGATAATATAATCAGAGGATAACACACAAGAGCAAGACACAGAAACGCTATTGAAAACAAAAGCTCAAATTCTTTCACAATATTTTTTCCCCAAAATGAAGGGTAAAGTAGAAGCAATAGTTAACGCATGTCAAACTTGTAAAATTTCAAAATATCAGAGGCACCCACCAAACGGTGAGATTCAAGCCACCCCAATCCCATTATATCCAGGCGAGATAATTCACATTGACCTCTGTACTCTCGCAAAGCAGAAAAATAATTCTAAGCGCAATAAACAAGTTCTCTAAATATGCAATGGTACAACTGGTTAGGTCAAAAGCGGCAGAACAGCTAAAAACACCTCTGCAAGAACTTTTGATAGCCTTCCGGAAAACTAAAACTGTTGTTATGGATAACGAAAATCTCTAAATTCAGCTCTATATTAAATTGTCGCTAAATAATCGACTTCAAATAGAAGTCTACACTAAACCACCTTATGCTTATGCTTCGTCCAGCAACGGACAAATTGAGAGATTCCACTCTACAGTAACAGAAATCATGAGATGCCTTAAGTACCAAAACCCAACCATAGAAATTAAAGACTTAGTATTTAAAGCAGTAATATAATATAACAGAACAATACACAGTACCACAGGAAAAAAAACCAATTGATTCATTCTTTGCAAACCAGTTAATAAATGACCCCGAGAAATTAAACCAAGAGAGAAAGAAAACTACAGAGAAATTTTTGTAAACAAACAGATTACTGACCTAAATTATCACAATAAAAAGAAAGACACCATTAAAATTTACGATCCAGGCGATATAGTCTATGTTAAAATTAATAAGAGGTTAGGTTCAAAGTTAACTCCGAGATACAAAAAGGAAGTAGTAGCAGAGGATCTGAACAGTAAAATTAAAATAAAATCGGGTAGAAATAGTCATAGAAACCATCTAAAGTATTGATGTATCCTACAGATTACTTTTGCCACTTTGCTTGGGACAAACCACCATCCTAGACTATTCCAAGTCCAGGGTAATTACGTTGGAAACGGGATTCGCCGCAGGGCAGAATGGAACCTTCAAAATCATTCATGTAGTAGAAGTAGAAAACTATGTATTGGCTTTATCTGTTTTAAAAGAGATCATTGCAAAAAACACAAGGTTAGGTCCGCTTCATCCGTTCTTAGATTATCAAATTACAAGAGTGGAAAATTAACTTAAACGATTAAAGCCTATGCAAATAAGGAATTGAAGGTCACTTGACATCCTAGGCACTGCTTGGAAGTGATTGGCAGGTAGCCCCGATCATGATGATTATGAAATTTTCACAAAAAAGATTAACCAACAATAAAAAATAACAATAAACAAGTAGTTATTAATGAATTAGTAGAAAATAAGATCAATGATTTAGTTAAGTTAACTATCCAGATAATAAATTCAACAATATCAAAAAATAACGAAAAGAATAAGGAAATAGAAATACTTAAATATAAGGTAAGCCTTCTTAAGAGAGGAGGTCACCAATATAGTTTACGCAATAGACTGGGCAAAATCTAATACTGTAAATTTACTCATATTATTAAATCCAGAAGTTAAATTTATTGAAGCCATTATGGAAAACAGTCCAATTTTTGTGAATATCGAGGAACTAATAGAATTTGCAGCAGTAAATTTAGCATCGAATGGCAAAAAACTATTGTACATTGAAAATTGTAAAACCACTTTGGCACTACCCGTTAAAAACAAAAAAGTAATTGAAGCATTAGATCATAAGTACATTTTGAAATGTCATGACGAATATTTTGGATAAGTTTACTCTTGTAAGAAACATAATGATAAGTCCATATGTAAACTGGAAGATTTGGTAAATTTAAATAATAGCAGTTGCATGGGAGCTTATCTACAGAGACGAAGACCTCAATGCATCCTCACAAACGCCAACACGTCAAGAATCATGAAGAAGTACTACCAGGAGTAATTTTGCTCAACGATTTCCATGGAAATGTCAATGTAAGCGGAGAGACTTTAAATCTACAAGGCACATTCGTGATCTAAGCGCAGAATTCTACGATAACAATTGGAGATACTTGGTATGTAATAAAGACCGCCCCAAAGGTATAAGTTCCACGCCATTACTACAACTTCTACCGGACAAACACCGTGAAGAGGTTTTACTTTCATTAGAAATGATGAATGAACTCCATACCAATAATACTAATCATCTGGAGAAAACTCATACGAACAGTGTTCTGATGTTATCATCGAACTGGTTAATACCCCTTATTTTGGCAGCCATAGTATTAATGTATTGCATCATCAAAAGACGTTGCAACACACTAAATCGAAATACATTACATTCTGAGGCTCCAATAGCCCCAGTTCAATTCATCGTAGCGACCGAGGACGTCCGCATTTAAGAGGGGGAGAGTTAACACCCGGTTTTGTCAAACACCTCTTTGACGCAGTCTACGCCGCCTGCTAGAGGAAATCAACTAGAAGAAATCATAAACACTTACGATCAATAAGTACGCAGCAAAAACTCGATACCGACACTTGAAAGGAAGTATCAAGTTCGGTACAAACAAGCATGCACTTCAAAAGTCTTCAATAGTCCAAATCTCGCCACCAGAAGTCCAGACATAAACAACGATCGATTTTTTGCATCACTGCAAGAATTTTACCGACTTCGCTCTCTTTAATTAAAGGATTCACTGAAAGGAGACTCAGCGAAGGATGTCAAGAATTAAACGCTGATAGCGGCGAATTTTTAAATGGTTTGGAGTATCATCCAAAATTTGTATGAAACAAACGAGTGTTATTCTTACGAAAGATATTTTTTTGTACAAATTCGCAATCATGTTTATAATTCGCAATCATGTTTATAACGATTGGAGAAGACTGGGGTACATGCGCGAAAACGATCTGAAATTTTGTTGTATTATATTGTGAAGAGATTACGGCCTAATTAAGAGTGGTTTGGATACATGAACAAACCAAGGATTCAGGCTTCAACAGCACCGAGAAACATAATAAATAAAAGAAACGAAACAACTACAAGGCAAAGGGACTAATTTTGTTTATCAGCAGCAATGGTGTGGCTTTAGTCGAAGGATGGCACACATATTTTAAAGATAATTTAAAGATTATACAAAAATCACCGATGCAACGTCAAATGTAGAGTTAACCATAAGATCGTCATACCAGCCGCAGAAAAATTTCGTGGTATTTGCATCCATACAAGTGTCTACCATATGAAAACTGGAGACATCTGAAAGGCTTACAGATGGCCGATTTAAAGTTTTTCTTTCGTAAGGAGTCGACGTACTGCTTGGCAATGATATCTACGATTCTCCAATCTTAGAAGAGGTACACAGAGGGATATCGGGAATGCCTCTAGCGCAGAATACACATATATAGTATCTGAAAGGACGAAAACAGGTGCTAATAATGCTATATCGCAAACAATAACGGTATGTATGTGTTAGTTTTGGGAGCTAGAACATTTCGATGAATAACCTCTTGGGCTTTTGCTGGAGGAAAGTTTGTGCTAGGAATTCTTCGCCAAAACGCATACACCCTATTCCTCGGGAAAATATCTTCCTTTTCAGCTCAATTGGATCAATGAATTAACAACATTAAAGACCTTTAGACCATTAACGAATATTTGAAACTGGGTCATTGCATCATCCAAATGGAAAGTCGCTCAATGAAATTCTAGTGGCTAGACCCAAATTACATGAGGATCTTCAGGCAGTTATCATCAATTGGCGAGGCTAAAAGTAGGTATTTACGGCGAATGTGAAAAAGGTCTAGCGATGTTTCAATATTCTGAAAGACGATGCACAGTATCACAGTATGGATGCACGATAATATGCATGTATAAGTTTTAGAAAACATACCAGAGGAACATCGAGAACCAAGCAAATTCCTTTAAGGTGAAGTTGTCATTTCCACCTTCGGTCTGTACCAATAAATATGAATTTCGCTTCACTTTAAATTTTATATTTCCGATAAATTCACCCACAAAGAGAAAAATTCTAAATGTCATTGCATTGTTTTTTGATCCTTTTGGATGGTTGCTCATTACGAAAAGAATGGCAAAAATTGTTAAAAGAGTTATCAAATATCGGAAATATCCAGATACGAAGACATGCTTCAAGGGAAACACCAGATGGAGTGTCAGAGTTGCACATCTTTTGCGACGTTTCTGCTCTAGCTTATGGAGTAGCTGCACACCTGCGAGTTCCAACCGGAGCTGACAACAGGAAAGGTAATACCAGTAAATACCAGTACTAACCGCGGGCAAAGTTATATGTTGCGCTTGAAGCAACCAAAATTTGTAAATATCTAAGAGATAACTTGAGAAATAATATTACCTTTTTCAATACTATTTTCTTGTCAGATTTTAATTGGATCCGTAGAGGAGCGTCTTATTGGAAGGTATTTGTTTCCAACCGAATCAACAAAATTTTTGAAATCTCGGATGCGAAACAAGGGAACCATGTTGCTTCGAAACCCTGCTGATTGTCTACGCCGTGGCATGAGCGCAACTAAACTAGTGTCGTATGAGTTGTGGTGCCCTGGTTTACCATAACTACAAGGATCTAAAGAAACATGGCCTCGCCATACCATTGAAAAGTGCCTTGCCACAGATATCGTAAGAGGAAATGTCGAGTTTCATCTTCATCGGGCAGTATTCATCGTATAAACGACTTCTCTGTCATCCTTATATTTTAACTTATAACAATAATCATGCTTGAACGTTGCATTAAATGATTTAAAATAAAAGATCAATTTTCAGGTCAGCAAATGGGAATACTACTAGCAATTCAGGTGCGCCCCCCTCTTGAGCATTTGTTTCTGTCGCAGTCGACTACGCCGGGCCCATGAATGTTTCGGCAGCGTGGAGAAGAGGACGTGTAGCGCAGATAGCGGATATGATGCTGTGTTCAGTTACCTAATGACGAAAGCATTCATTTGGAACCTGATTGGGATCTGTCCTCGGATGCCTTTATTGAAGCCCTGTACAGATTCATTCACAGACTTTGCACCGATATTTAAAGCGATTGCAATACCAATTTCATTGGTGAAATAAAAAAATTGCAAGCCAATAAATTGGCATACAGCACTTGTATTACAAAACTCATTGTATCAACATTGTTGCTGAGAAGCATCACTAGGAATTTGCACTCTCCATCGTACCACCAGTGTATTGTTGGAGGCGGGAGTGAAAACTATGAAGTATCGTCTAAAATTAACTATCAGAGAAAAAATTCTTAATTTTGAGTTATTTACGCCGTGTTAAAGCAGATAGAATCTCTTCTAAATTCAAGACCTCTATGCCCCGTGTCGAATGACCTTGAGGATCTACTGGTCTTAAGACCGGTCACTTTTTAATGGTGATGCGTCTTTATCAGCTTCTGTACCCGAAATGATAGTGGACCGATAGAGGAATTGCCAATATTATTCACAGTAATTCCGGAATAGATGGCATTTTAAATATTTCTCACGACAAGACCAAACCTACACATCGAATGCATGGTTTTAATAAAGGATAAACATTTTCCCTCTCACTACTAAGAGTTTTAGAGACACATTCTGGATCAGATGGACTTGTTAGATACGTCACTCTTAAGACATTTAATTAATGGGATGATAAAACGTCCAGTGGCCAGTCTCTGTCCGTTGCCTATACAGAATTATATTGAAAATGACACCAGCCATACATATAAGCGTTAAATTGTTAATCTTTCTTTTCAGTATCCCCAAGGCTGAAGGATGTGTATTTAATGATGAGAACGGGCGAGCTTCCTATGAATTGAGACAGTTTGACCGTGTTAGCGAAATCGAGGGAAACCACAATGAATTTAGGTTTAGGCAATAAATTGCGAAATAACCGGAAACCCTCCAGCACTTCACTTCTTCGTCCAAAGACCTCAAAAGCTGCCTTGGTAGATGCATCCAAAGGCTGCGTCATAATCAAGCGCAGCCAATATCCAACAGTGCCTCTAAGCACAACTCAACACAACACAATTCATAACAACCGCTTCTACGGTTGCCATCACCAATTCTTGGTCTTCTTGTCGATTATTCTTATGCTATATGCGATGTATATAGCATATAGCACTCCCACGAGCTACGACCCATCCGTCACTTATATAAATATATATATACTAGCTGACACGGCGAACTTCGTACCGCCTTAGCGTTGCAATGATGCACTACTTTACTTTGTATAGCTGACCTATCTTAGGTATGAGTACCTATTCAATTTAAACTGAATCCTCCATATAAAAATGAATCCATAATTCCCTGGTCTCGCAATACCTGAAAATGACTTTACTAATTTTTAATAAAATAAAAAACAAAATTTTTATTTTCATAATAGTGTTTATTTCTTAGGATTCAATAATGTCACTAATATTTTTACAAATCGCTATTGAACAACTTTGCATTTTTATTTAAACACTAATCTCAATACCATGCGCGCTCTAGAAAGCAACTAATAGTCTCTGTACTCTTCACTGCTTCTCTCTACTCTAATGCTTTTTGATAAACTATATTTTTAGTTTTATGTTGTGGCGCGTAAATAAATAAGATTGTTGGTTTTCCGACACGGGAACAGGCGACACATAATTGGCCATATGAAAAACATGGATTTTACACTTAGCGACTGCCCTTGCGATTTATTTATTGACATTGCAAATGCAAGCCGCACTGGAAACTGTAAACGCTTAAAGCTGAATGGCATGTCGTTTGGTATCATAGGGATGCGTGGGATTAAAACATCTTCGCCTTTGTACTTCCCTTTTAAAATTGTTACTTCGATGACATTGTTCAATAATTTCTTCACCGCAAGCCGGGTGCCATTATACAGAAGTGGCTGGTTTATGTTCCGTAACATAATAATTACTGATCCGATTTTTACTCGCAGATTATAAGGTGGTAAGCCGGGTAATTCCAGCGAATTTAAAAATTCTGTAGGATAATTGACAACATCATCATTATTAGTAACGGAATCAACTGATTTGTAATTGTTCAATTCGCCAACTATTTTCTCTTGAATCTGAAAATTAATTTCGTTCACATCAACATTTTTTGCGGCCAATATACAACGTTCGCTTAACCGATCGTGATTTACGTAATTTTGAGCTATGTTTGGGAAAACCATTTCTTTGATTCACAAAAGTAACAAAAATTGGTAGGGAATGTAATGTATCCCGATGATGTATCAACAGCAATTTTACCATTACCAATATCGAGCAGTTGTTTGGAAAACACTTCTCCAGACTGGTCTTGCTGCAATTAGACACTCATGTTTATACTCAATTTAAATGTTTTAATGTATTTCCATAAAATGGACGACTTCAAACATGCATTTAGTTCATCAGCTGGCGTTGAGCGTGGACAACAAATATTTGTCGAAAATCACCTGCCAATAGTATCATTGCACCACCAAACCGGTTTCTGTTATTTCGCAAATCTTGCATTGAGCGATCTAATGCCTCAAAAGAACTTTGCTTGGAAAAACATCTTTGTCACCTAACCTCTTGAGCATTCGTTTCAGTCGCAGTCGACTACGCTGGGCCCATGAATGTTTCGGCATGATGCGGTGTTTAATTACCTAATGACGAAAGCATTCATTTGGAACCTGATTGGGTTCTGTCCTCGGATGCCTTTATTGAAGCCCTGTACAGATTCATTCACAGACTTTGCACCGATATTTAAAGCGATTGCAACACCAATTTCATTGGTGAAATAAAAAAATTGCAAGCCAATAAAATGGCATATAGCATTGTATTACAAAACTCATTGTACCAACATTATTGCTGAGAAGCATCACTAGGCATTTGAACTCTCCATCGTACCAACAGTATGTTGTTGGAGGCGGGAGTGAAAACTATGAAGTATCGTCTAAAATTAACTATCAGAAAACAAATTCTTATGTTTGAGTAATTTGAGCCGTGTTAAAGCAGATAGAATCTCGTCTAAATACAAGACCTCTATGCCCCTTGTCGAATGACCCTGAGGATCTACTGGTCTTAAGACCGGTCACTTTTTTATGGTGATGCGCCTTTATCAGCTTCTGTAATTACTTCACAGTAATTCCGGTATAGATGGCATTTTAAACATTTCTCACGACAAGACCAAACCTACACATCGAATGCATGGTTTTAATAAAGGATAAACAATTTCCCTCTCACTAGGAAGAGTTTTAGAGACACATTCTGAATCAGATGGACTTGTTAGATACGTGACTCTTAAGACATTTAATTAATGGGATGGTAAAACGTCCAGTGGCCAGTCTGTGTCCGTTGCCTATACAGAAGTATATTGAAAATGATACCAGCCATACATATAAGCGTCAAATTGTTAATCTTTCTTTTCAGTATCCCCAAGGCTGAAGGATGTGTATTAAATGATGAGGACGGGCGAGCTTCCTATGAATTGAGACAGTTTGACCGTGTTAGCGAAATCGAGAAAAACCACCATAAATTTAGGTTTAGGCAATAAATTGCGAAATAATTGGAAACCCTTTAGCACTTCACTTCTTCGTCCAAAGACCTCAAAAGCAGCCTTGGTAGATGCATCCAAAGGCTGCGGTGGTGTGGTGTTGCAACGAAAATATAATCAAAGAAAATAAAAGACATCATAATATAAAACATAAAATAAACTACAGTATTCTTTATTGAATAGCTTTATCTAGTTTTCCAACAGGTTATGGGCCCAGTCCATGCCTATTTTTGAAGAAGTTTTATTATTTCAATATATTGTGAAATTCCAACTGTGCACTTAAAAATTTTCTTTCTCTTTCTTTTTCGTGATATTTGTCCGTAAAGAAATGGAAAAGAATAAGTACAACATTAAACCGTTCGATGGAGAAAATATGGTGTGTGGAAGTTCAGAATAGGGAGTTGTTTGCCGAATTAGACGTTCTCAAAGTTGTTGATGAACTAATGCCAAATGAAGTGGACGAAACTTGGAATAAGGCAGAAAGAAGTGCAAAAAGCATATTAGTTCAACATTTGAGTGACTCTTTTTTACACTTCGCGGCAGACAATATTTCCGCACGTGGTCTTATGCAAAAATTAGATGCCATATATATGAACGCAGAAGTCTTGCTTCACAATTAGCTGCGCATAAGCGCTTAGTGACACTCAAATTATTAAGTGAAACAACTCTTTCCAGTCATTTCGTTAAATTTGATGATATTGTCAGTGAGATATTAGCGGCGGGTGGCAAGTTAGCCGAAATGGAAAGAGTTATGTACTTGCTGCATACGTTGCCTTCTACTTACGATGGTGTGATTACAGCAATAGAAACATTGTCCGATGAAACACTTTCACTTACCTTTGTAAAAAATAAATTATTAGACTATGAAACTAAACTAAGAAGTGATAGCAATGACACTAGCAAAAAGGTCATGAAGGCAGTTGTTAAATATAATCACAATTCTAATATAAATCACGTGTTTAAAAATAGAGGCACAATACAAAAGAAAAGGGTATTTAAAGGAAAGCAAAAATTCAACATTAAATGCCACCATTGTGGTAGACTAGGGCACATAAAAAAGGATTGTTTTCATTTTTTAAAAGAAATTAAAAATAAAGAAAATAAAACTAATAAAGAAAACAATAACAATAACAATAAACAAGTTCAGCTTGCAACATCCACAAATAACCACGGTTTTGCTTTTATGATAAAAAATTTAAACCAAGTTGATAAACCAAAACAACTTGGTTTTATTATTGATTCGGGTGCAACTGATCACCTAATCAATGATGAATCGCTGTTTATTGATTGCGTGGAATTGGAGCAACCAATAAAAATTGCTGTGGCGAAGGAAGGCCAATACATATTCGCTACAAAATGTGGAATCGTTCGATTATACAATGGCCACAACATCACCTTGGAGGATGTTTTATACTGCAAGGAGGCAGCAGAAAACTTGATGTCAGTGAAGCGTCTGCAAGAAGCCGGAATGTCAATCCATTTTGACCAAGACGGTGTGTCAATTAAGAAAAATGGCATCACTGTTGTTGAAAGTTCGGGTAAGTTCAACAACATACAAATACTAAAATTCCAAGCATACAGTATAAATGCGGGAAATAATAATTATCGATTATGGCATGAGAGATTAGGTCATGTTAGCAAAGCAAAACTATTGGAAATAAAGAATAATAATTTGTTTATTGATAGCAGTCTTCTAAATAATTTAAAAATTTCGGATGAAATTTGTGAGTCCTGCTTAAATGGAAAGCAAGCTAGGTTGCCATTCAATCAATCTAAAGACAAAAGTCACATTAAGCGTCCCTTATTTGTTGTCCATTCAGACGTTTGCGGCCCAATTACACCAACAACAAGAGACGATAAAAATTACTTTGTGATTTTTGTAGATCAATTTACACATTACTGTGTAACTTACTTATTAAAATACAAGTCTGACGTTTTCAATGCTTTCAAAGATTTTGCTGCAAAAAGTCAAGCTCACTTTAATCTTAAAATTGTTAACTTGTATATTGACAACGGTAGAGAATACCTGTCAAATGAAATGCGTGAGTTTTGTGTTAAAAATGGAATAAGCTATCATTTAACCGTGCCACATACACCTCAGTTGAATGGTGTCTCGGAAAGAATGATTAGAACCATTACAGAAAAAGCTCGCACCATAGTAAATGGAGCAAAATTAAACAAAAGTTTTTGGGGTGAAGCTGCACTCACTGCAACATATTTAATAAACAGAATTCCAAGCAGAGCACTTGGTGAAAATAAAATGACCCCATATGAAATGTGGCACAATAGGAAGCCAAATTTAAAATCTTTAAAAGTATTTGGGTCAACTGTCTATGTACATAATAAAGTAAAGAAAGGCAAATTTGATGAGAAATCATTTAAAGCCATTCTTGTAGGGTATGAACCAAATGGCTATAAATTATGGGATGTCGTGAAAGAAAAATTTTTTGTTGCTAGGGACGTTGTTGTCGATGAGACAAATATGGTTTATTCTAGAGCATCTAAGCCTGAAGAAGAAGTCCCGAATGAGAGTAGGGAAAGAAACTATGAAAAATTCCTGAATGAAAGTAAGGAATGTGATCATCTGAATATCCGGAACGATAGTACGGAGTGTGTTAGAACAAAATTTCTGAATGAAAGTAAGGAATGTGATCATCTGAATATCCGGAACGATAGTACGGAGTGTGTTAGAACGAAATTCCTGAATGAAAGTAAGGAATGTGATCAGCTTAATTTTTCGAATGAAAATAAAAAAAGGAAACAAACTGATTTCTTGAATGAAAATAAAGAAATATATATCCCGAATGAGAGTACGGATTGTGAGAAAGATGATCAATCAAAAGATGGCGTGCAAAAGAATACTGATACTAAAATAACGCAAAGAAAAAGTGAAAGACTTAACGCCAAACCAAAAATATCTTATAGTGAAGATGATGAGAGTTTGAACAAATATATTTTAAATGCCCATATATTTTTCGATGAAATTCCAAGCTCATTTGATGAGATAAAATTTAGAGATGATAAATCTCCCAAGCAGATTGCAGATGCAATAAAGACGGAGTTAAAGGCCCATGAAATTAATAACACTTGGACACTTACAAAAATGCCAGAAAACAAGAATATCGTTGGTAGTAGATGGGTATTTTCTATTAAACATAATGAATTAGGAATACCAATAAAATATAAAGCTAGACTAGTTGCAAGAGGATTTACTCAAAAATATCAAGTTGATTATGAGGAGACTTTTGCACCTGTTGCTAGAATTGCTAGTTTTAGATTCATAATGGGACTAGCAGTTCAATATGATTTAATAGTCCATCAGATGGATGTTAAAACAGCATTCCTTAATGGTGTTTTAAATGAAGAAATATATATGCAGCCTCCTCAAGGTATATCATGCGATGCTGTAAGTTAAATAAAGCGATTTACGGCCTTAAACAAGCAGCTCGATGCTGGTTTCAAGTGTTTGAGCAAGCATTAAAAGAATGTAGTTTTGTAAACTCTCCAGTAGATCGCTGCATTTATATCCTGGACAAAGGTGACGTAAATGATAAAATATATATGTATTATTATATGTTGATGACGTAGTAATAGCAACAAGAGACTTAGAAAGAATAAATAATTTTAAAAATTTTTTAAGTACAAAATTCAAAATGACTGATTTGAATGAGATTCGTCATTTTATTGGAATAAGGATAGAAATGGATCAAGATATAATATATTTGAGTCAAGCTGCATATATAAAGAAAATTTTAAATAAATTTAACATGGACAACTGTAAATCAGTTAGTACCCCTTTGCCAAGTAAACTTAATTACGACCTGCTTAACTCAGATGAGGATTGCAAAGCCCCATGTCGTAATCTTATTGGATGTCTAATGTACATAATGCTTTGTACGCGTCCAGATTTAACTACAGCTGTTAATATCCTGAGCAGATATAGTAGTAAAAATAATTCAGAATTATGGCAGTGGTTGAAAAGAGTTATTAGATATTTAAAGGGAACCATTGACATGAAACTTCGTTATAAGAAAAATACATCATTTGAAAACACACTAGTTGGATTTGTAGACTCAGATTGGGGTGGAAATGAACTTGATAGGAAAAGTACAACGGGCTATTTATTTAAAATGTTTGATTCCAATCTAGTTTGTTGGAATACAAAAAAACAGAACTCAGTAGCAGCCTCGTCAACTGAAGCTGAGTACATGGCTCTTTTTGAAGCCGTAAGAGAGGCTCTATGGTTGAAATCTCTTCTTAGTAGTGTAAACATTAAACTCAAAAGGCCCATCAAAATTTATGAAGATAATCAAGGCTGTATTAGTATAGCAAATAATCCCTCATGTCATAAAAGAGCCAAACATATTGATATAAAATATCATTTCTCTAGAGAACAGATAGAGAATAACGAAATTTGTATTGAGTGTATATCGACAGATAATCAACTGGCGGACATCTTTACTAAGCCTCTACCTGCTGGACGATTTGCAGAATTACGAGATATGTTGGGACTACACATCGACTAGAATCAACAATTAATCTTTTTATGAATTGCTAAAGAAATCTAATTTGACTTAATGTTACTTTAAAAAAAAAAAACGCATACTGAATTGCTGGATTAATACCAAATTTTTGATTTGACTTAATGTAATTTTTAAGAAACAAACTGAATTGTTGAATTTAAACCAAATCTAATTTGACTTAATGTTACTTTAAAAACGCATACTGAATTGCTAAAATGGATACTCATACACTAAATTTATGTTATAACCCTATATTTTATGTATATTACAATGATCTGATCAGGTTTCCTTGCAGCAAATGCTGGATCATTCAATATTCCCCAGAATGCACACCAACCACGTCAGAATAAGAATTCAATATTTTTATATTTGTAAACTTAATGATAATGTTATTTTTGAGGGGCGCCTATTGGAATACCCTTATTTCAATAATAACATTATGCAACACTTCTAACGTGGTGATTTAACATAGAGATTATTTATCAAGTAACTACATCTGGTCCCACTGAATCTTCTCTCTTTTTTTTTTTTTTTTGTGAAAACCGTCTTAGTGTAAACAAGTGGTGTGGTGTTGCAACGAAAATATAATCAAAGAAAATAAAAGACATCATAATATAAAACATAAAATAAACTACAGTATTCTTTATTGAATAGCTTTATCTAGTTTTCCAACAACAACTCAACACAACACAATTCATAACAACCGCTGCTTCGGTTGCCATTACCAATTCTAGGTCTTGGCACAGTATGTCGATTATTCTTATGCTATATGCGATGTATAAAAGTACTTAGCACTCCCACGAGCTACGACTCATCCGTCACTTATATAAATATATATATACTAGCTGACACGGCAAACTTCGTACCGCCTTAGCGTTGCAATGATGCACTACTTTACTTTGTATAGCTGACCTATCTTAGGTATGAGTACCTATTTAATTTAAACTCAATCCTCCATATAAAAATGAATCCATAACTCCCTGGTCCGTTGTCCCTGAAAATGACTTTACTAATTTTTAATGAAATAAAAAACAAAATACATATTTTCATAATAGTGTTTATTTCTTAGGGTTCATTAATTTCACTAATATTTTTACAAATCGCTGTTGAACAACTTTGCATTTTTATTTAAACACTAGCTGACCCGGCGAACTTTGTACCGCTTTAGCGTTGCAATGATGCACTACTTTATTTTGTATAGCTGACCTATCTTAGGTATGAGTACCATATTCAATTTAAACTGAATCCTCCATATAAAAATAAATCCATAATTCCCTGGTCTCGGTATACCTGAAAATGACTTTACTACTTTTTAATTAAATAAAAAACGAAATATATTCTTCGGATTCAATAATGTCACTAATATTTTTACAAATCGCTATTGAACAACTTTGCATTTTTTTTTTAACACTAATCTCAATACCATGCACGCTCTGGAAAGCAACTAATAGTCTCTGTACTCTTCACTGCTTCTCTCTACTCTGATGCTTTTTTATAAACTATATTTTAAGTTTTATGTTCTGGCGCGTAAATAAATAATGTTGTTGGTTTTCCGACACGGGAACAGGCGACATATAATTTTCCATGTAAAAAACATGGATTTTCTAGGTTGATGCCACATACACTTAGCGACTGCCCTTGCGATTTATTTATTTACATTGCAAATGCAAGCCGCACTGGAAACTGTAAACGCTTAAAGATGAATGGCATGTCGTTTGGTATCATAGGGATTCGTTGGATTAAAACATCTTCGCATTTGTACTTCCCTTTTAAAATTGTTGCTTCGATGACATTGTTCAATAATTTCTTCACCGCAAGCCGGGTGCCATTATACAGAAGTGGCTGGTTTATGTTCCGTAACATAATAATTACTGATCCGATTTTTACTCGCAGATTATAAAAATTTAAAAAGTCTGTTGGATAATTGACAACATAATCATTATTACTAACGGAATCAACTAATTGTAATTGTTCAATTCGCCAGCTATTTTCTCTTGAATCTGAAAATTCATTTCGTTCACCTTATTTTTTTTTTGCGGCCAATATAACACCTTCGCTTAACCAATCGTGATTTACATAATTTTGAGCTATGTTTGGGAAAACCATCTCCATGATTTCGGTCTTTGATTCACAAAAGTAACAAAAATTGGTAGGGAATGTAATGTATCCCGATGATGTATCAACAGCAATATTACCATTACCAATATCGAGCAGTTGTTTGGAAAACGCTTCACCAGACTGGTCTTCTTGCAATTCGACTCTCATGTTTATACTTAATTTAAGTGTTTTAATGTATTTCCATAAACTGAACGACTTCAAACATGCATTTAGTTCATCAGCTGGCCAATAGTATCATCGCACCACCAAACCGGTTTCTGTTATTTCGAAAATCTTGCATTGAGCGATCTAATCCCTCTAAAGATTTTTTGTGTGCCATCGTGCATTTATCCCAAATGATCAATCTGGTTTGCTGCAGCACTTTGGCCATGGCAGACTTCCTCGAAAGGTTGCAAGTTGGAGTTTCATTTATTTGAAGGTTCAACGGCAACTTGAGAGCTGAATGAGCTGTTCGACCGCCTTCCAACAACGTAGCTGCAACACTTAATGAAGCTAGGGCTAGTTATTAATCATTTACCTGTAACTGGACTTATCATCTTCATTGAAAAATGATAGCCGTCTACACCTTGCCAAAATAAGATAGGATATTGTAGAGCATCATATGATCGATGTGTTTCAGATACACGCTGAAGCTGATCGTTCCGCCCATATAAAACAATGTCTCGGTTTTCTAAATTTTCACACACAACGACAATAGTCACTTCATCAATTGTTGGCACATTAAAACGTCCAGCATGTTGTCCTGCAGGCGCCTTATCGGCTCTGATAACAATTTTGGGATTATCCGATGGCATGCGGTCTAATGCAGTTGTAAATAATGTAACTAATTCATTGTGTTGATGGATAAATGTTTCAAGTTGTTTCACAATGTATCTATTTACTGAGTTATTGTGAGCGCAAGGCTGATCGAATTCTCTTGGTGAATTTCCCATAAAATATATTTGCAAACATGTATAGTCTTGATCAGGCACTGGCAATAAGGAACCTGTTCGATCTCGTTAAATCTCGACATTGAACAGTTTTCCTTGACAGCTATAGTAGTAGTAGTAAAACTAAAACTTTGAAAGTAGGCATAAAATTGTCTCGAATAACCTTTGTTGCCCCAAATGATGTCATTTGAAAGCAATTATTGTACTGCTGGATATGAGTTAAAAAATATAAGAATCTGGACCAATTCCAGATACCAGTGAACGTAGATGCTCTGGTGGCGGTACCAATGGCGTCAATTTGACTTAGCCGCTGGCGCAACACAATCCAGGGGCTCCATGTTTGAATTTCAATGCCTTGCAATGTGGATACACAATACTCATTTGTCCAAAAGCAACAATTTTCGCTGAACTGTAAAAAATTGACTTGCCGTATTTCGAGTTCTGCGGCCTATGCTTGTACGTCTGGTTGGTGGCATTGTTAAAAACGAAAATCCTACTGAAAATGAAAAGCTCTCATACATTTTCTGTATAACCATGTATACCAAATTGTCTTATTGTGTAATCAGCAGAAGTTACTAAAAATCAATATAAAGCTGTGAACTTACCGTGATTAACAAACACTTCACTTCACTTCTTTTTATTCAATGGCTTTCCGGCTACAGTGGACAATTCTTCTTGCTGTCCTCAAAAACGTGTTTTCAAGATGGCAAACAACAATAAAACAAACGTTGACGGACAAACAAACGATGAAAGCAAAACTAACGATACTCTTTCATCAATATAATCTATGGCTGTGAATGACATTGACATTCGTTACTTGCGTTTTTTAAAAAATGCAAAATTAAATGTACACTTTTCAATATTTTTTGAGAAATTTTCTTAATATTTTTTTTCGTAAGAACCTTCAATAAAGTTTACAGTAAAGTAAAGTAAAAATTTACAAAAGAAAAAAATATGAGACCGTTTCAAAATAAAACCAAATAGTTCATACAAACCACTTAAAAAAAATTAAAAGAAAACGTAAAAATATCTATTATTTAAAACATAAACATATATATGTATGCATTCATTGGAAATACTCCTTGCTTTCCAAGAACTTCCTATTTTTAATGAAAAAAAATCAAAGAAGCTAACTTCAGCTATGCCGAATTTTAAATATCCTTGCAGTCTTAGTCTAGTTTAAATTATTATGTTTAAAATTTTTGTTAACCCAAGCTACAACAGTCGCAGCGCTGCGCAGAAAAATGGCAGAGCTACATACAATTACGTTTATATTTTCTATTTTGATAAAATATTATGTGTGACTGTAAAAATGATTTAATTATTAAATCTGATGAAAATACGACATTAAACAAAAAAATGTTTTTCTATTGTTCCAATGGGAGCTGTATGATATAGTTGTCGGATCCTAATAAAATCTGGCGTAAAGTTGCGGACCACAACAATACACATTAGGTGTGAGTTAAGCTCAGAAAACTAAAAAAAGGGTTTTTCTTACTAAGACTGCTTTTTCACCAACCGATCTTATAGGGGCTATATGCTATAGTAGCCCGATCCTTAAAAAATTTCTTAAATAGGTGCTTGCAAAAATAATACACACAAGTGGTCGATTTATTCTTACATCTACGGATAAAACGAAACACATAAAACAACAACAGTATTAATTTAGTGTTGCGAATAGGACTCGGTGGTTTCAACTATAGACCTATTGTCAACAATAAGACTCAGCACAACAGCTGAGTCTTATTGAGAGTTATCAAAAAACTAGCCGACCCGGCGAACTTCGTACCGCCCTAGCGTTGCAGTGACCCACTAGTTTACTAATTTTTAATTTAATAAAAAACAAAATATATATTTTCATAATAGTGTTTATTTCTTAGGATTCAATAAGTTCACTAATTTTTTTACAAATCGCTATTAAACAACTTTGCATTTTTATTTAAACATCAAGCTCGATACCACGCGCGAACTACCATCGGGAGCTAGATGGTTTGCATGAGGGTGTGTGAGATGTGTGTATATTTAATTTTTCCCAGAGTAACTCAAACGTCTGCTCGATTCAAATGTTAAAACAAAAGTGAAGTTTATTAATAATGTTTTTGAGTCTCTACATTTTGTCTGCCTTTGTGTGTCTGTTACAATCGAAGTAATGCATGTGTGTATTTTGTTTTATGTATGTATGATGATTTCTGGGAACAGGAAAGAGTCGATGCCACGTCTTCTTTCCTGGGTCTCATTCCCAAATTTAGTGACCAAGGTGTTGAATTGGTAACTCCTCCCTCCACAAAATGAAGCAAATGCGTTTAGAATGGGGTATCAGGGTGGATACCGCTGATTTTCCTTGTGTGACTTGGTATGCTGAAAAGTCAATTTTCCGAGTTGTTTTGGTAGCATTTTCTATTACATTTTTTTTTTTTTTTTTTTTATGTGGTGAAAACATATGCTGTATCTTGTTAACAATGCGTTTGGGTGCAATGAATGACATACATATGTAAAAAGCACAGATTGTACTAATTATTATTTTGTTGTTCGCCTTAATTTAGATTTATGGATATGTGTGTTACCATTATTTCGTAAGACTTTATGTTTAAAAAATCTTGGCGTTATCTTATTTCTACGGTTTTCTTTTCGAAGTTTTCGGTTTCGGGCTTCATTAAGTTTAAGTTTTTAAGGTGGTTCCTGCGGGTGTCTATCGTATTAAAGTGTGAGGCAAATTTCACAACCCTTTATTATTAGCGCTATTTTGCTTTTTATATGTGGAATGTAGACTTTTCTTTTCAGGTGCATTAGTCAAGTAATATAATTTAACAATTATAAACGAATGGCGATACGCCAATATCAAGTAGAGATAACTTTAAAGTGGATAATTCTTCTGGCTGTCCTCAAAAACGTGTATTCAAGATGGCAGCTAGAATAAAAAATTAGCAAACAACAATAAAACAAACGATGACAGGAAAACAAACGATGGTTTTCCATAATCAAAGAATTAGTAAAAACGGTCTAGACATTCACGCGTGATGGCGTGACCAAGGAAAACGGGTTTTATTTTTATATATATAGATATACAGGTAATTGCATAGCAAATTTTACCACCATGTGGCTCGCAAAATACTGCCACAATACTTTACATCATTTCAAATTAAAACTACTTTAAACCTCGACATTGAACAGCCTTCTATGACAGCTATAGGTAGTAGACCTAAAAAACTTCTTTGAAATAGGTAGTAAAACTAAAAAAACTGTTTACCATTATAATAACTTACTTTGAAAGTAGGCATAAAATTGTCTCGAATAACCTTTGTTGCCTTAAATGATGTCATTGAAAGCAATTATTGTACTGCTGGATATACGTCAAATTGATTTGGCCGCTGGCGCAACACAATCCAGAGGCTTCATTTTTAAATTTCAATGCCTTGCAATGTAACTGTATAACTGCCACATTAGAACTGAATGCAGCTCTGTGTGGATTAAACACAAAATTTCTATCTTGAGATCGATTCCGTTCAAGTTCATTTCGCGCTTCGCGTCGCTCATCAGTTTGATTTGCTCTTATATTTCTTTGACTTGCCGTATTTCGAGTTCTATGGCTATAAACGACCCGGCGAACTTCGTACCGCCTTAGCGTTGCAATGATGCACTACTTTATTTTGTATACCTGACCTATCTTAGGTATGAGTACCTGTTCAATTTGAACTGAATCCTCCATATAAAAATGAATCCATAATTCCCTGGTTTCTGAAAATGACTTTACTTATTTTTAATTAAATAAAAAACAAAATATATATTTTCATAATAGTGCTTTTTTCTTAGGATTTAATAATTTCACTAATATTTTTATTTAAATACTAATCTCAATCTCTCGCGCGCTCTAGAGAGCAACGTATAGTCTCTGTACTCTTCACTGCTTCTCTCTACTCTAATGCTTTTTGATCAACTATATTTTTAGTTTTATGTTCCGGCGCGTAAACAAAAAAATGTTGATGGTTGTCCATAGATTTTCTAGGTTGATTCCACATACACTTAGCGACTGCCCTGCGATTTTTTTATTGACATTACAAATGCATTTACACAAAATCCGTTCCCTGGGGCGGACGCTCCCTTGGCAGGATGCGGACACTCTTTCTGGACATTCGTATTCAAAACATTTTTCTCAGGCGAACAATGATTTGTCGCGAACAACAACGATTTCGATGCTGTTGGCGCCGATGGGTTGGCGCCGTTGTTCACTTTTTTTGATTTAAGCGATTGTGTAGCCAATTGACACAATAAAATCGTTCGGTGGGGCATTGCAACAAATAAAGAGGTTTTAGGAATTAGCGAGCTCTGATTTTATATCTTATCAATCCTTTAATATTTTTTAAAGTCGCATTGAACACTTTCGTCTTAAGCATACATAAGCAAGAGAACTCTAAGCAGTCTACAATAGACCAATTATAAAAACAGAAAGTTTTTAAAAACAACGTTACAAACAAATAAAAATAAGTATATATAGTAATAATAAAAAAAGAACTTAAATTTTGTTAACATATAAATTGTGGTATAAAACATCATTAGCCAAAAAAATGCTTAATTTTTTTCACAACGCCCATTGTCGACATCTTCCTTGGGCGGAGAAAACTACTGGTACTTTTTCTGTCCGGCCAAGGGAGCTTAAACTGTACATCTCATGTTTTTGCCTTCTGCATAAGCCCAACTACGAAGAAGCCTATGTAGTAATTTTAAATCTATTTTTCGATACAACACAAAAATTTAACTTAATAAAGGCATACCTATGTATGTAATAGAAGCAGACACTCCTAACAAAGGCTTCGTGACAGCGATCTAAACTGTTCATTTCTTGTGAAAACATCAAAAAAGCTAATTCGGCTATTCCGAAGTTTATACAAGTTAACACGCGGCTTGTTAAACATCTATTTGACGCAGTCTACGCCGCCGATTAGAAGAAATCAACTAGAAGGAATCAATAAGATCAATAAGTACGCAGCAAAAAAAACTTAATACCGACACTCGAAAGGAAGTATCAAGATCGGTACAAACAAGAACGCACCCCAAAAATCTTCAATATCCCAAATCTCGCCACCAGAAGTCGAGACATAAACAACGATTGATTATTGGATATAAACTGTAAGAAAAGTCCCACCCATCGTTTGGACCTTTGGACTCAGTCACCGCCAGCGCCGACGCACCAAACTGAGGCTTTCCTCCACTCCAACTCCACAGCAAAAATTTAGTCTTTAAGTAGGTCCTGAATCTTCCAGTATAACTTATGTAAAATTCAAAGTTAATAAACATTGTTTTTTTTTAAGTTAAAAAGATTCTTTGTTAATTGGCACCCGAGCAGGGACCCTGGAAAATAAAAACTCAGTGTAGAAAAAGTGAAAGACTTTAGTTTTCGTAAAACAAACCAATTTTTCGTTGCCCCTACTTAGTACTAGTTCGAGGAGGACCTTGCGAAAGTATACAGGAGGAACGCTAGTACCCGACATCATCGCGGGAAAGACGAGAAATTCCCACGTATCGGCAAGACAAAGCACCGAAATGTATCTAGTTCTAATCATAGTTTAGTGAAAAATAATCGAGTTAAAAACTGCCAGTAGGAACAATCAAAACAACAAAAAACAATAAAATAGAAAGAAAAAAAATTTAAGAAAGAAAAGCAAAATAAGCTAAGTGAATCAAAACAAAGAACTTAAGAAGTAGTGCCAAGTCGAGAAATAGAATCTTGAAAATCATTTAAATTAAAATATTTACCATAACAATTGAGAATCACTTCCAAATTGCGAAAATTTCTATTAACCACGTCTAAGTTGAACTTCTTCTCCGCGTTATTCAAGCCTTTTAAGACTATAATGCCAATAGACAGTTAGGTTAAGAATCCCATAGTACAAGCAAGCAATAATACAGTGAAATCCGCAACAATAAATCCTACCGAACCGTTCACTTTAAGTTCAGGAATGGCTCCCAAAACCATTGAGGCCGTGAATATATCAGGGCTAGAGACCAATGTGGGGAATATAGTTTACCCAAATTATAAGAGCTACCGGCCCAGATGCAAGCTTTAGTTACCCAACTGAACATTGCAGGAATAGGCAAAACATAATACAAAGACTAGTCAGTACCAAATCTAGATGATAGTTGGGCAGCGATTGTTAAGAGATTGTTGGGACTGTAGGAATCTTCTCAGGAAGCCGACAGGAGTTCACCACCTGGTCCATAAATACTCCTCGAGTAATGCAAATATATGCATCAATGCAGGGTACACCTAAGTATTACGCCATATTACTAACTATCCGCGGTAAAATTGTTGGTCAAGTCAATTCTCTGTTAAAATCATATCGCACCCCTTTTAATTGGGAAGCGATCTCAATGTTTATTGCAAGAGTATTCAGACAAGCGCAGTCTGAGCGCTCTTGAATACCAACTGTTCACGTAGCAACAAAAGAATTTGTCTGTACACGATTTCTATTATGTGGTGTACGATCAAATGTCCCTTATTCTGTATCGGATAGAGAATATGGGGTATAATACCGAGACCATGGAAGTCATAGTTTGAGTCTCGATCAATCACACAATCTAAGACATGCTCTTCAGCTGTGCGAGATGTTAGATGTGGGACCCTCCGGTCCCAAACGTCATCCTCCATCCATTCCTATGGAAGCCGACCCTTCCATTTAAAACAGAAACATTAACTATATGAATCGACCAAATGCTAACGTACTTCAACAGTTCGCTGTTAAAATGCCAACCTCACACGGTCCGAATAAACTACAACGACAAATCCACATTGGAACTGTTGGGTTACCAGGCGAACAGTATCTCGCGATGCCAATTCCAGAACAGCTTCCGCTCACCTATAAGTATCCGTCCGATCAGTATCAATCCCAGCCGGTATATCAGGATCAAGAGGGACTATACCAGTTGATACCATGCCATGTCGATGAAGAGCAGCAGCAGTATGCTCAGCTCAGTATTAATGAGGGCGATGCATCAGACTTAATTCCACAGCAGAAATAGGATCTTGAGCCGCGGACAAATGCTCCTCTGCAACTCTTTGCCTTACTATATAGTTCGTGACGAAGAAGGAACCGCCTACAACTTTATAATTGACACCGGGTCCAATAAAAATTATATTTTACCAATCAAAGCCAAAAACATAAAACAAAATGAAACATATTTTTTGCGAACACCGTAAGTGGTTGCATACTCATAACCCAGCATGTAATATTTGGATTATTTCCAGCCGATTAGCCGGAAAGTCCAATTAAATTTTTCCTATTGCCAGATCTAAAGCCATTATTTGGTAATGGATCTAGGTAATGATTCGTTAAAAGAATTAAATGCTGTAATTGATATTGGGAACGATTTTCTGTACATCAATTACACCCACGTTGTCCATATAAATCAAATGGCAGCACATCAGGTCAATGCTGTAAGTTCAGAGGGATTGACCGAAAGTCAGGAAACAGGAATGCGGCACTTCGGGGAGAATTCCCTCTTCGCGGACCCCAATAAAAAATTTACCTTTACTACAAATGTCCAAAAAGAAATCCGAACGACATTGGATAGTCCCGCTTCTTTAAAAGGGGTAGTGGAAAAACAAATAATCAGACACAGTCACCATATAATGCACCCGTATGGGTTGTACCAAAGAAGAGCAATAGCTCTGTAGAAAAGAAATATCGCGTAGTCATCGACTACAGAAAGCTAAATGCAGTCACAGTTTCGGATAGATATCCTATCCTAGAAATCGGAGAAAAAATACTTATAAATACTTCTCTGTCCTATATTTAAAAAGTGGATTTCATCAGATCCTTATTAAGGAATCTGATATCGAGAAAACTGCATTCACAGTAAACGGCGGTAAATATGAATTTACACGTCTCCCTTTCGGATTGAAATATTCAACTTCCATTTTCCAAAGAGCTCTGAATGATTATCCTCAGAGATCATACCGGAGAAATATGTTACGTCTATATCGACGACATAATAATTTTTAGTAAAATAGAGGAACATCTTCAACACATAGCTAGTGTTTTTTCCACTCTGTCAAAGGCAAATATGAAAGTTCAAATAGAGAAAAGCGATTTCTTTAAGCAAAGCGTAGACTTTGTGGCAGTAGTGATCTCTAGAGATGGAGTGAAAACTAATCCTGAAAAGTACAAGCTATTAAAAACTTTCCAATACCAAAAACCTTATTGAAGAACTTACGATCATTCTTGGGATTATCTTGCTATTATCGTAGATTCGTGAAGGATTTCGCGAAATTGGCAAATCCCCTAACCACCTTGCTTCGTGGTGAGTTCGGAAGATCAAGCAAGAGCAGCTCAGACAAAGTCGAGATATCGTTCGGTGAGAATGAACTTGACTCATTTAAAAAGGTAAAAGACACCTTGACCTCACAGTATATAACTTTGTCGTATCCCGACTTCACTTGTGAGTTCCATCTAAGAACAAATGCTTCTAATAAGGCCATTGGGGCATCATTGAAACAAAAGGAAAAGTTACCTCGAGGAATTCGATTATCAGTTAAAGTGTAAACCAGGATATATAAACAACGTAGCAGATGCAATGTCAAGAAATCCAACGTATATCAACGCCAGTAGTACATCAGCTACGGTTCACAATGACGAAAGCTCTGGTCATGAACTCATTCCAACCATGGCAGTTCCGATCAATGTTTTTAAAAACCAACTTTTTATTCTCATAGACACTACACTGAGCCAAACCTTTGACATAATTTTTTCCACATACCATAGGCACACCATAAAACAATCTGAATACTCCGAGTCTGATTTGATTAAAATCTTGAAAGAAAAAATGGATCCCAACATAACAAACGGTATATATTTTCTTCCGAAACATTTTGCATTTTAGGAATAAAAGGGCAGGATACACTCAAAGACAAGTTGAGAATACCACTAACGAGAATGTACAAGAAGAAATAATAATCAGGGAACACACAAGAGCATACAGAAACGCTATTGAAAACAAAGATCAAATTCTTTCACAATATTTTTTCCCCATACTAAAAGGTAAAGTAGAAGCAATAGTTAACGCAGGGCACCAACCAAACGGTGAGATTTTACTCCATGCAAAGCAAAACAATTCTAACCGCAATAGACAAGTTCTCTAAATATGCAATGGTACAACTGGTTAGGTCAAAAGCGGCGGAACATAAGAAAACACCTCTGCTAGAACTTTTGATAGCCTTCGGGACAACTAAAACTGTTGTTATGGATAACGAGAAATCTCTAAATTCAGCTTCTATAAAATTTTGGCTGAATAATCAACTTCAAATACAAATCTACACTACACCACCTTACGCTTGGTCCAGCAACGAACAAATTGAGAGATTCCACTCTACAATAACAGAAATCATGAGATGCCTTTAGCACCAAAACCCAACACTAGAAAGACACCATAAAAATTTATGATCCAGGCGATATAAACTATGTTAAAATTAATATAAGGTTAGGTTCAAAGTTATCTTCGAGAACAAAAAGGAAGTGGTCGCAAAGGATCTGCACAGTATAATTAAAACAAAATCGGTTAGAATAGTGCATAAAAGCCATCTAAAGTGTCGATGTATCCTACAGACTACTTTTGCCACTTTGCTTGGGACAAACCACCATCCTAGACTATCCAAAATCCAGAATAATTACGTTGGAAACAGGATTCGCCGCAGGGCAGAACATGGAATGGAACCTTCAAAATCAATCATGTAATCGAAGTAGAAAACTATGTATTGGCTTTATCTGTTTAAAAGAAGATCGTTGCAATAAAACACAAGGTTAGGTCCGCTTCATCCGTTCTTAAATTATTAAATTTCAAGAGTGGAAAATTAACCTTAACGATTAAAGCCTATGCACAGAAGGAATAGAAGGTCCCTTGACATCCTAGGCACTGCTTGGAAGTGATTGGCAGGTAGCCCCGATCATGATGATTATGAAATTTTTACAAAAAAGATCAACCAAGAGCTAAAAAATAACAATAAGCAAGTAGTTATTCATGAATTAGTAGAAAATAAGATCAATGATTTAGTTAAGTTAACTATCCAGATAATAAATTCAACAATATCAAAAAATAACGAAAAGAATAAGGAAATAGAAATACTTAAATACAAGGTAAGCCTTCTTAATAGAGGAGGTCACCAATATAGTTTACGCAATTAACTGGGCAAAATCGAATACTGTAAATTTACTCATATTATCAAATCCAGAAGTCAAACTTATTGAAAGCATTATGGAAAACAGTCCAATTATTGTGAGTATTGGGGAACTAATAGAATTTGCAGAAGCCAATTTAGCATCAAATGGCAAAAAACTATTGTACATTGAAAATTATAAAACCACTTTGGCACTTAAAAACAAAAAAGGAATTGAAGCATTAGATCATAAGTACATTTTGAAATGTCATGACGAATATTTTGGATAAGTTTAACTCTTGTAAGAAACATAATGTTAAGTCCATATGTCAACTGGAAGATTTGGTAAATTTAAATAATAGCAGTTGCATGGGAGCTTATCTACAGAGACGAAGACCTCAATGCATCCTCACAAACGCCAACACGTCAAGAATCATGAAGAAGTACTACCAGGAGTAATTTTGCTCAACGATTTCCATGGAAATGTCAATGTAAGCGGAGAGACTTTAAATCTACAAGGCACATTCGTGATCTAAGCGCAGAATTCTACGATAACAATTGGAGATACTTGGTATATAATAAAGACCGCCCCAAAGGTATAACAACTTCAACTTCTACCGGACAAACACCGTAAAGAGGTTTTACATTCATTAGAAATGATGAATGAACTCCATACCAATAATACTAATCATCTGGAGAAAATTCATACGAACAGTGTTCTGATGTTATCATCGAACTGGTTAATATCCCTTATTTTGGCAGCCATAGTATTAATGTATTGCATCATCAAAAGACGTTGCAACACACTAAATCGAAATACATTTCATTCTGAGGCTCCTATAGCCCCAGTTCAATTCATCGTAGCGACCGAGGACGTCCGCATTTAAGAGGGGGAGAGTTAACACCCGGTTTTGTCAAACACCTCTTTGACGCAGTCTACGCCGCCTGCTAGAGGAAATCAACTAGAAGAAATCATAAACACTTACGATCAATAAGTACGTAGCAATAAAAAGTCGATACCGACACTTCAAAGGAAGTATCAAGTTCGGTACAAACAAGCATGCATCCCAAAAATCTTCAATAGTCCAAATCACGCCACCAGAAGTCTAGACATAAACAACGATCGATTTTTGGGCATAAACAGTGAGAAGGGTCCCACGCATCGTTTGGATGAGGCTTTCCTCCACTCCAACTCCACAGCATAAAATTACTCATTAAGTAGCTCCTGAATCTTCCAGAATAACTTCTTGTAAAATTAAAAGTTAAATAAAGATTGATTTTTTTTTTAAGCCAAAAAAAATTCTTTGTTAATTTATATAATACTCCATTGAAAATAACAAAGTTATTGATCTTAAACTCTATTTTTGACAGATCATTCCTATTGGAGCTATATTATATAGAGTGGTCCGATCCGACTGAATCCGAGTCATACGATACCTGCAGAACAAAGAACAAAGAAGACTACATGCAACATTTTATCAAGAATATGCATACTTTATATGGTCGGAGATGCTTCCTTGCACACTTCCGTGTTAAAGTTAACTAATAATTAACCTAACTAGTGACTTACACAAAGCCGCTTAGCAAAACCTAAGTACGGAACCAGGTGTCCCATCGGGACCTGGTGCATACACTGGTTTATCTGCGCGGATGACTTACGTTTGGAGTTGACGAAGAATAAAAAAGATAAGAATCCCAGGAAAATTGAAGTTTACAACGCCGAAGATAATAAAATTAGATCAAGTGACTGCTTGTAAGGAAAAAACCATTGATCTACCCGATGTCTTAAGCTTTCGCGTGAGATCTAGGCCTCTCAGACAACGCCCGCGTTTCACGTCGGACACAAATGTTAAAAGACGAGTCGAAAGTATTATAAAAAAAGAAAACGGCTAAGTCCACATTGTGCAAAAGTATATATAGCACCAATCGAAGTCCATATCTTAGCAAAACCTAAGTACGGAACCAGTTGTCCCATCGGGACCTGGTGCATACACTGGTTTATCTGCACGGATGACTTATGTTTGGCGTGGACGAAGTCAAAAAAAGCTAAGAATCCCAGGAAAGTTGAAGTTTACAACGCCGAAAAAAATAAAATTAGATCAAGCGACTGCTTGTAAGCAAACGATTTAACGTTTTTCAATAAACATAGCTCGCGTGCGATCTCAGACAACATCCGGGTCTCACGTGGGACACAAATGTTGAAAGACGAGTCGAAAGTACTATAAAAAACAGGAAACGGCTAAGTCCATATCTGTGCAAGAGTAGATATAGCACCAATCGGTAGTCTTTAAGTTTTAGCCATTAAGTTTTGTAATCATCGGGATCGACTCGTCCGGTTGGTATATCAACACACGATACCCGAGAAGGAAGGTCAATGATTACATCAAAGGCCATTAGAAAATGTAGCTCACCTGGCACTAACATGGTTGTTTCTGTTTCTGCTCATACTGGTGAGTTGAATGATATTTGAGCGGCATGCACATCAATACCGAAAAAATATCTGTGGTAGTGTCAGACAACGGCGCGAACATAATAGCAGCTACAACAATTTTTCTTGGAAACGACAAACAAACGTTGCTTTGCTGAAGCTGTAAAGTCAGTTAATGGCTTCAATTAATTAGTAAGCAAAGTGCGAAACATTGTAAAATACTTAAAGAGCAGTGTAATAAAAGCAAGCTCGCGCTCATTATTAAACCGGTTTTGGATGTAAAGACACGGTGGCATTCCGTTTATTATATGCTCCAGGGATTTATAGAGCTAACGCATATAGTATATGAAATTTTAATGTTGAATGTTAAAGCACCGCCCACACTCTCAGCTTCAAAAATTCAAAATAGTAGAACATTGATGAACCACTAGAGCATGTTACCAAAGAGCTGTGGGGTGAACAATGTGACCATAAGCAATATTATACCGAATGTAAATTGCATGAAAGCGCAGACTAACGATGTATTTGTGGCTGTAGGTGTGGACGTCGATGATATGACAGTAATAAAAAGAAACAATTTCTCATTAACTGGATCCGATATTCAGAAATATCCATTTTAAAGACAAGTTAGTTTGTGCGAAATCAATTAAGATAATATATAACATCCACTTCAAGTGCTGACTTGAATGAAAATGACAGTGATTCTTCCATAGAATTAACATACAATTTCGGAGTCATCATAAGAACTTGGCGCACACGGAGAAGCCGCACACAAAAGCAAGTTCTGCAATAAAAGTGGCATGTATTGACGAATAAAGTTGGTATCTGTCTGCCCAGGTTTCACAACTCTCAATCCACCCTTCCTGCGACATCTGTGCTCTTTTGTTCCATTTGTTCTCTACAGCTGGGATTACTATCAGAAAAACTCCCAACCGACTTTCACCGAAACGGCTTCACAAGCTGATGTTCTTAGGCGATTGTACGGAGGAGGAATGTGAATGGGATATTTAAAAGTAACGTAAAAAAATACCTTTGGCCCAAATATGAATACTTGATACCTAATTTTAATAATTTAGTTTCGATATTTTTTTGAGTACGATGCATTTTTTATACTACTTATAAGTACATGATCGATATATATAAATAATATAAATATGCATTATGGAACTTCTTTAGTTCCCTGTAGCAGTCCATCTACGTTAATAGTGGTCACATAAATAAAATTTTTTATTATTTTCATTGACTGCTTTACATGTTGGTATGTGCTATGTATTTTTTAACTTAAAAACAAAGAATATTGATTTTCATTTTTGTTTTATTTTTTGAAGGTTAATTTTTAATATTTTCTAATAATGGCTGTTATCCTTTCATTCAGTCATCAATATTAAAATTATTATCTAACATATCGGGGTCTTATTTACTGCCGGTCAATATTATCAGTGTGACCGCGGGAGTTGCAGAATTCCAAAAGTTGCTTAAATTCATCAGTGGTCCACTCAACTACAGGTTGGCAGTAAATTAGCTCGATAGTAATATGTTCATTTCTGCACATCCCACTCTATCGGGGCAATGTGCAATGTTCAACTGAGCGCTGGAACTAACTAACTATCAAAAAAAAAAGTGCTGAAATTAATGTTCATATCAATATTCTCAGAAGACATTGACTGGGACAAGAACTTATAGCGCAACTTCTGCCCTTTGCCTCATGCTCATATTGAGAAGAATTCGCAATTGTTGGGAAATATGGAAACCTTTCAAATGCACACCAAAACCCGAATCTTAACCTATTTATCACCTGAAAACGGAACGATAAGTTGAATGTAGACTGAAGTTAAGATGCCCAATAATTACCTTAATATTTCTGATGACCAGGTTAGAGAAAGAACTTTTGGCGGGACCACAGCCCTTCGTTTGATGCTCATATCTATGAATAATGAAAATATGGAAACCTTTCCACCATACGCCAAAAACCCAAACCTAAGCCAATTCATCAAATGAAGAAGAAGGGATATAATGTTGATGTTAAAAAAAAGTGCTGAAATGAATGTAGATATCAAATAGAAAAAAAAGAATTACCTTGATGTTCTCAGAAGACATTGGCTGTGACAAGAACTTAAACGCAACTTCTCCGCCTCATGCTCATATTGACAGGAATTCGCAATTATTGGGAAATATGGAAACTTTTCAAATGCACACCAAAATCCGAACCTTAACCTATTTATCATCTGAAAACGAAACGATATGTTGAATGTAGACTGAAGTTAAGATGCCCAATAATTACCTTAATATTTCTGACGACCAGGTTAGAGCAAGAACTTTAGACGGGACAACTGACCTTCGTTTGATGCTCATATTTAAGAAAATTCACTATTATTGGAAAATATGGAAACCTTTCCAACATACGCCAAAACCCGAATGTAAGCCAATTTATCATATGAAGAAGGGATATCGTAGATAAAGTTGAAGTTGAACTTAGATGGAGGATTACCTCGATTATCTTATAAACTTCGCAAAGTTAGGGAATAAATTTTGAGGAACCGGACCGTGCAAGGGTCTCATTGAATGTCGTGGGCAATTCACAAGGAATTTGCAAGGCCATCTCATCTTTGTAGGAGGGGAAGGGAGAAAACCAACCTGGCCAAAGCCACTCAGCTTCCATGACCACCTTCTGAAGCTGCATCCAGGAAATTTATCTGGAGCTAAATACTAAATAATTACCCTAAAATTCCTAGTTGTCATCAGTTGGAATACATTTGCCAAGGAAAAAGATTCGAATTTAAACACAAACTTCAAATTTTGTTGAAAATAAAATAAAGGAACAAAAGAATTTGGGTGAACACGATTGTAAGAAAAACCAATATGAACTATTTTAGGAACATTGTGCAACCGCTAGAGCTAAGTTGAAAGTCTTATATTTATTCTAATTTTATTAAGGGTAACACCCAGCCTACTAGCTAGCATTTGCCCAAAGTTACCAGTGTAGGTCTTTTGTGAAATTCATTTAATTTGTATATATTTTAAAAATATCTCAAACTTTGGAACATGAAGAATGAACTGTTGTTTCCTTTTAGAAAAACTTAATTTTCGAGCTAGAGTACCAGAAAATTGATCAAACTTGCCCATCATTTACACAATTAGATTATTACAAAAATAATTTACTTAAAGTCCACGTTAATATTCCTTACATATAAACGTCATATCAAGATAATTAATTCAGCCGAATATTTTGCCATAAAATACAATGTTTCAAAATGAGGCAACAGATTTTGGCTCCGCATTTGTTACATAAAATTCAAATATAAAATAAAAAATAAAAGAAAGGAGACTTCTATGTAAATATCCACAAACGTTTGACACACTAGTCAACAAACAGATTAACGAATTGATCAAACAGGGTATCGAATTCATCCTACTGTTCACTCATTTGGAGCGCCTTAAAAACAGAAGTTGTTTTGTATTTTTATTAAACAAAGTGTTTTTGTCAAAAAAGTATTTTTCGTATGTATTTTCTGTCAAAATATTTTTATATTTATCTGGATAAGGAAAATAGAGGTCTTTATTATTTCTTGAGGAATGTTTGAAATGATAAATATCTCGTTTGAATTTACGAATTAACGTGACTTAAGCGATTGTGTTTTAATTTTTGTTTTTGGGTTAAACATTTCTACCCTAGTGAGCTGCATGCCCAATGTATTCTGTGAAATGATCAAAATTGAAGATTTAAACTTTTAATTTTACTGATTTTTTCTTTTCTTCCTTAAGGTTGTTTGGTACTTCTAAACCTTTAGTAATGGTGTATTTTAGTTCGTTGGCTTGCACGCTAATACTTTCAAGATTATTAATTTTTTCTTCAAATTCGTCTTTATCATCCTGATCAAGATATGCCGAAAAGAAATTTTCTGTTAAGGACAATAAAATTGTGGTATTTAAAATTAAATTGTAAATTATAAATCATGTAAAAGTGCATGACGTATTTCTGACATTGTTGATATCAGTAAATAATATGGTGTTAATTAAAATGTTCATTTTCGGTTCATATTTTCTGTCTGCAATATTAAATACTGAGCATCCATTAATAATGTTTTGTATTAAGTTATAAAAATCGGGGCAATTGTATTTTTTTTTGTTTTCGAATTTGCGTTTCATTGTATTATCCCATTGTATTGAGCTTGTTCGAATGTAGGCAAATCTTGTTACCTTGCGTAAACAATGGTGATATCTTTTTATGTTTGATTAAAAAAAATAAGTTGTTTCAGTTTTGTTGTCTGAACCTTTAATGAATTATACTTGCCTGTAAAAATAATAAATGAGTCTTTCGTCCATTGTGCTTTCTGTTGATCCTAAAAAGTTATCATCTGTTTTAATTCTGGAAACGGCATCTGCTACATGAATTTTTTTGCCGGGTAAAAATTTAATTTTGTAATCAAGCTCATGTCGTTTAATTTTCCATCGTTGAAGTTTTATATTTGGTTCTTTATATTGCTGAGCCATACAGAAGATCGCTTAGAATTACGAACTTTCTACCGATAGCTGAATAATTGATCTCATGTCCATTTACCATTTTGCTTGCGTAGCACAATGCTTTGTATTCTTGTGCAAGAACTGCTCCTATAGCTATGTTGCTTGCGTCTGTAGTGAGTGAGAATTGTTTGTTAAAATTGGGATAGGTCAGAATAAGGTCTGATATGATAAGAATTTTAGGATTCGCAAAAGCTGGAATAAAATGTTCATCTTTAATATTGACTGTAGCGCATTTCTTTAGTTTGGATGTTAATGGTTTCAGAATTTTATAAAATTTTGGTATAAATTTTCTGTAAAATCCACATAAACGTAAAAATGATTGTATATCTTTCTGAGTTTTTGGAATTGAAAAATTTATGATGGTTTGTATTTTATTTGGGTTGCGTTTAATACTTTCTGTTGTTATATGACCAAGGAATTCTGTTTCTTTTTTCATAAATTCGTATTTGTCGGGTTTGAGTTTAAGATAAGTTCTCTTAGTTTATTGAATACTTTTCTGAGTGATAATTTTTGTTCCTCAAATGAAGTGAAGGATGAAGGATAACGGATGAAGTAATATCATCCAGATAGATAAGGCAATCCCTATAAACCAGGTCTTCCAAAAGATTATTCATGCATCTATGGAATGTTGCCAAGGCAGTTTTAAGACCAAATGGCATCCATGACTGGATTTGGGAATTTGTTATCTATTGTGACTTTATTTAAATTTCGATAGTCAACGACTAATCTGAATTTTTGTTTCTTGGAAGAATCTCCTAATTTTGGAACGATCCAAATGGATGAACAGTAGGGTGAGTTCGATTTTCGAATGATACTCTGTTCAATCATTACGTTTATCTGTTTGCTGATTTCTAAATCAAATATTTGGGGATATTTGTATGGACGTTTAAAAATTGGGTCCTTATGTTTTGTATGAATTATTGTAGTCGTGAAAGTCAAATTATCACCTTCGCGGTACTGAATCTCACTGAATTCGTATAACACATTTTTAAAATGTTGTGCTTCTTCATTGTTTTAATGATCGAGTCTATACTCATTGCTTTCTCCTGTTTCATTTTTTAATCGCAAAACTGAAAACTTATCGCACAATAAATTTTTGTTCATTTGACGATCGTCAACAACTAATAGCCACTTTTTATTTTTAGACTTGTTACCTTTCAATCTTAGGTTTATTTGTGGATATCGATTTTCGTGTACTGTGTGCATAGCTCATTGAGGGTTGTTTTAAATTGCTGTGAAAAATATATAGTTATTTTTATCATGACATCTTCGTGTCAATTTTTTTATTTATATAAATTTTTAGAATTGTGGTTAAATTTTCTGTGTTCAACACTTTGACAAAAATGTCGTCTTCATTTCATTCTTAATTAGTTTCTTAATTCGGGATCAGAACATCATATTTTGCTGATGTTAATTTAATCTGTCGGAGTACTTTAGTGCGAGTTGGTTGCAGCATTATTGTCACACGTATGATCTATATGTTTATTTTTAGTCCAATATTGTCTGACCGAAGTACTAGAGTGTCACTGGTATGTGTACAATCTGATTGGCAATTGCATTTTTTAATGAAATCTCTACCTTAAATGCCATTACTAGCGATTGGAAAGCTTTGTTCGACTAGATGGTAGTCGTGAGTGATTATATTCTTTCTTGAAAATAACTTTACCAAAGAAATAAGGAACCTATCTTTATTCCTGATGTTTTAGTCGATATTTTAGAATTAACCTTATAAAAAATATCGACATTTTCTTTCAGAATTGAAATGTCTGCATAAGTATCGATTAACAAGGTAAACAGATTAATTGTTTTGATGTTTTTTAAATTAAAATTTTTAATTATTAATTCTTGTGGCATTGCCTTAAACTTATAGATTAAGTATGTAATGAAACTTGTTATAGTAAGTATAAAAGTGGTTACTGTAATAGTTTGAAATCTATATACTATATACAACACTGCCCTTTGCAGGTTGACAATTGGTATGTTGAGATTGCAGGATGACTCGGCAGATTTGAGATGTTCCCGTTGCAGAAGCATTGTTGCTAGATATATGTTGATAAGCCTGGCAGCGTGACAACATTAGAAATGTTGTCGAGGGAGGTTTGGTGTTAAGTCATTGGAGTCGGATAAGGGGTCGAAAAATCAGTAGTGCCGGAATAACACCTGAACTCGCTGCGCTAACAGTTTATTAATACAAAGTGAGAGTGAACAGTATAAAGTATTCAAAGTAAAGAAAATGGAAAATACTAAGAACAATAATGGATATTCGACTTCAGAAGTGGGATTGTCTCCACCGCAAATTAATCCTGACGACCGATTGTGCACGATTTTGGAAGCGCAATACCGTAGTTTAATCGAGGTGAACAGTGCAGTTAAAAGTAGACGACTGGAGCAAGGTCGTACAAAATCAGTTGTCTTGCCAAAGTTTGATTGACCCTGACTCTTTGGGATCAAGTGCTGCTGCATGGTGCGTTGGAGGGCAGCGCACTTCTCATGGCCCTAAGCTGGAAGAGAGTGCGTCCAATTGGCTTCCCCAAATAGCTGCTATGTCGGTAATTTTAGCACACACTGCTCAGGTCGAGCCGAAGCTGCAACGAACAAATTTTACAACCAACACCAAGACGCGCAACGAGATGCTAAATGAGTTAAAAGCCTTTGCTGTTGGTAAAAGGAAAAACCATTCCGTTCCAGTAGACGCTAAAAACAAGCGAATGCGACTACAACTACAACCTGCCGTGAAATGTCACTTTTGCGGCAAAAATGGACACAAAATGGCGGATTGGCGTTTAAGAAGACAAGGAAACCAGAGATTTTCTCGGCACACTGCCCCTCCACCAGAGATGAAGAGAGGACCAATTATTTGTTTCAAGTGCGGAGTTTCTGGACACATGAAGTCTGCTTGCCCTGAAGGATCATCATCATTGATACCGAAAAGAATTAAAGAAAGACGTGTAAACTTGTGCCAAGTTAAAGAACCCATTGGTACCCTAACCCAATCCGGTGAGTCGTACCCATTTTACTTTCATTCCGGAGCTGAATGTTCTCTTGTAAAGGAAGCAATATTACATAAGCTTTCGGGAAAACGAATTAACAATTTAGTCCTCTTGAAGGACATTGAAACCATACAGTAACTAGTACTTTGCAAATTTTGTCTAATGTTAAAATAAGTATTTATTTACTTGAAGTTCTGTTTCATGTTGCTCTAAGCGATAGCTTAAATGACGACATTATAATAGGTCGTGAAATTCTTTATCATAATTTTAAGGTCATATTATCATATGATAAGGTCGAATTTCTGAAAACGATATCTGTATGTGCTGTGGCTGTGTCTGATACCTCTTCAAATCCGGCTAATATCGATACTGAGTTATGTGGCGTTGATAAGTCTCGTTTACTGAACATTCTAGGTGAATATTCAAGTTTTTCTATTGACGGAATTCCAAAGAGTCGAGTTACAACCGGCCAATTGGAAATTCGTTTGATTGATCCAAACAAAACCGTTCAGAGACGACCATACCGGCTCAGTTTAGATGAAGAAGAAATAGGCCTAGCTGTTCGCCATTTGCCAGCCCTATACTGCTTGTCAAAAAGAAAAACGGCTCTGACCGGCTTTGCGTTGACTATCGCGCGTTGAATTTAAATACTGTGGCCGACAAGTATCCGTTGCCTTTAATTAATGATCAAATCTCTAGACTGGGTGGGGCAAGATATTTTTCCTGTCTGGACATGGCAAGTGGTTTCCATCAGATTCCTATTCACCCAAATTCAATTGAGCGTACAGCTTTCGTTACACCGGAGGGACAATATGAGTTTTTGACGATGCCTTTCGGTCTTAAAAATGCGCCGTCTGTGTTTCAGCGCGCTGCAATGAAGGCATTGGGTAACCTTGCCTACTCGTTTGTCATAGTTTACATGGATGACATAATGATTGTTTCTCAAACAAAGGAAGAGGCGTTTGAAGACATAAGGAAAATGTATGTAGAATTCATGGAAGAATATCTGTCATTGGGACATACATATGTATGTCGGAAACCGACACCGCATTTTTTTAGTCCTCACCAGGTTGTTTTACGACATCAAAGCACGACAACGAAGCTGAGTTTTGTATTTGATGCATCTTGCAAAACAAGAAGAGCTATAGTCGGCTATGCTTCGTTTTCGTTTGCCTTGACCGCTGATTCAAGAAAATGTATCGTGAAGTAATGATACATAAAGCAGATCGACACTTTCAATGCTTTGAGAATTTTCAGGTTAAACACCGTGACGTATGGTGAGATGATTACGTCTTAAATGGCTCAGGCATTGAGTTGTTTGAGTTGACCAAATGGTTCTCAAATAAAGTCAAAATCAAAATACGTTTAAGATTTGAACTGTGTTCTGCTCTCCTTCTATCAGACCTCTGTCACCGAATCCGCAATCTTGATTGACAATTTAGCGTACTTTTCAATGGGCTGATTTTAAAATAACTCTTCATTGGATGCAATCACACCCATCGTCCCTGGCGACATTTGTTTCGACTAGGGTGGCTAAAATTCAGGAGTGGTCAAAGAACGTATCAATGCGTTATGTACCGACAAAAAAAGAACCCAACAGATATAGTATCGCGCGGTTGTGATGTTCATGAATTAGTTGTCTCGATATGATTAAGAGGTTCTTCATTTCCCGATAATTCTCAATGCGACTGGCCAATCAACCATCATATGCAACTGCAATCAAATGAGATGCGCTGCTTGGTGGTGCGCAAGTCAGCTGTTGTGCTGAGTCTTATGGTTGACGATAAGTCAACCATATAGTTAAAACCACCGAGTCCTATTCGTCCCATACTAAATTATTATGTGTTTTATTATGTGTTTCGTTTCATCCATAGATGAAGAAATATATCGACCGTATTTGATAATAAAATTCCGTCACGATTAGAGCGAAAAGAAGCATTTCACAATATTTTTGAAAACCTTCAAAATTAGAAATTTCAAAAGACATTACAAAGATTTGTAAGAGCGCTAAGGTAGGTCAAAAACTTCGAAGTTTGACTCCACTCGTGGTGCTCGTTTTCGTTTTTGAGTGTCGGGTGCCCACTGGTAAACGCTCCTATTTCATATGATGCAAAATTTCCGCTCATCTTACTGAATCGCTCTCAGTTTGTTCGTAGTTATCTGTCACTTCCATCTATGGAATTAGCCCAACCTTCAGTGAGTCACTTTCATGAGTAGCTATGCATCGTTAACGCACAAGAAGTCTGAGATCTTGTGTTTCGCATTGACAAGCGGATGCAAATTTGCATTCATACCGCCAAGAGCGCCGCACTTCGGAGGACTCTGTGAGGCAGGTGTTAAATCTGCAAAGCATCATGCAGGAGTATGTGCTAGGGCTCCAAACCAAAGCTATGTTGAACGAGCGGAAGCCCAACCTCAGCGTGGGAGACCTCGCCATCATGGCAGAGGACAATGCAGTGGTTAATGGGCAGAGTGAAGGCCATAAGCGTTGGGTAGGACGGCGCAATCAGGGTCGCCGACGGTAGATCATCCACGGGAGGGGCCAACATAGCGCAGTTAAGCGCTGCTTGTTTATTTGATGTTGTCCTTAACTGTTTGATGTTAGAGTCGCCCCACTCCACTGCCCTAGACTAGAATAGATTTAAGTTTTGGTTTAAAATTATATTCGATTAAGACGGTTTTTTTTTACCCACCTTTTCCATTCCTTAACTTAAATAAATCCGGCCTGATTTTGAAATTAGTGAACATCAAGTATAATTCATAAAAACTATTATGAATTTTTACTCTGGTTTGGCCTCTAAAAACTGTAAAACTGATTGGCAAAAGAATCCACAACGGTTTTATATCGTCGGTCTGATCTACTATTTTGACGTTATTTACCACGTTGGCCGTATTGTCATCCGCTTCGTTTGAATCGCTAAACCACCCCATTATCTGACTGATCTACTAATATGTTAATAATTTTTGTTTAAAAAATAATGTCATGAAAAAATAGAGATCGTTATGTTTATCTTAAATAGGTTTTTACTTATAATGAACATTTTTTTGAGACTTAACTTTAAATTCTGAAGATACACTTGATATTGAGATTTACTCATATTTTAAAAGAAAAGAAAATATTTTTTTTTTAAATTATTGTTATTCAGTTATATATGCAATGCCAAAAAACGCTTAATTGCTTAATTAATTTATCAAAAAAAAAAAAAAAAAATTCTTCTTCGTAATTTGTTTTAGTTTGCAGCGGAACTTGGTGCTCAGCGCCACAGACATAGAAAGATTATTAACAACCCGATTGCATTGTTTTGCTCTTTTTAGCAAAGCCAGTTCTTTTTCTACTGCTTCTTTACCCTTTGTGTAGCACTGTCGGAGTAGCTCTGTTCTTGCCGTTTTCTCGAGCTCGATATTCAGTCTGCTTTGAGTGAGTAATTTGATTCTTTGGAATCCACTTCAGTGTTTCTTATTTCTAGGTTTAGACTGTCTTTTGGGAATTTATTCCTCTATTATTAGAGGAAGTGGACCGTCATCTGGATGGACCTTTAAGTGCCCATGTACCACTTCTGTGCGCTGTTCATGGTTGTAAACTAATAGCGGCTGACTGAGAATGTCAGCTGTGAGACTGCCGTTTACTAAGACTGTTGATGCCAGAAGTCCAAAAGAAATTGTTGGAGGAACGGGAGAAAATATTAACTTTCTCACCCACACTCACAAAGACAGCGAGTAAAAGGCGGGAAAAAGGAGCCTGCTCCCCCTGCCCACTCATCGTTATTCAATCACAAGACCAAAAGATGCGATTTTGAGGACAATAGAAGCACCCTTTGTCCACAGATGTATGGGTGGGTAAGTCCACCTCAGAGTGACTTTGGCTAATATTTGTATTTCTCTGACAGCACAATAGTCTAGGATATAGGAGCACCTGACCGCCATTCGGTAAAAGCAAAACTAAGCATAATTTAAATTTATTTATTTTATTTATTGTTTATAAAAATTTTTAAATCTATGTGTTCACATAAATAATGTTTGTCTGTATGTCATTGACGAATTCAAAAACTACTGGACCTGGTTTGTATGATATGCTCATTGATGCCGCTAGCCGCCAGGTGGCACATGTAGAGTAGCAACTTTTACCCCGTTTAACCGAGTGTCACATAACGTGGAAGAAGGCAGAACAACGTTCGCCAAGGTAGCTAGTAATCCATAAAAAAAACCTTAGACAGACCTAAATAACGTAAGTTTCGACTTTTGAAGTAAGGCCAGACCATAGGTTTGTGAAATAACATAACTTTTACCCTTTGACGTTCGATAGAAAAAACTGATTAAGTCAGACCCAAATGACATAAGTTTAAACTATTGACTATTGCATGATAAAATCTATCCTCCTTATAAAGGACGTAAGATTCTCTGGTGCTCCATCGTAGTTAGCCACCTGTCTTATCTTAGCTTATCTTATCTTATCTTATCTTATCTGTCGGATCTGAGTCTTGTAATGAGTATTCACTAACTCTGTGTTATACGCTGATAATAATTCTATGTATCGCACGGATAGAATACCAAATTCACTGTTCCCGATCCTACCGGCTACGCCAATTACATGTCTTGTAATTCCAAAGAGGAAAAAAAACAAGATGTTTGTTCGAGTTAAAACGAGGTCATTATTCGATGAATCAAAAGTTATAATTAGAGTACAAAATGTCTTAAAGTAATATTTATATGCTAGCTTTGTGAGCCATTCAGTGGCGTGATCGATATTGATGCGTTTTGATTGGCCCGAATTTTAATGTTGGATTAGCGTTCTCCGCTTTTGATTTTTAGGGGACAATTATTATTTTAAGTGTTCAATTGTTTATAAATAAAACGGATTTGAGTGGCAAATGTTTTAATTTATGAGTTAGCGTACACACGCTTTGTATAAAACGGATGTTTACTTTAAAGTTATAAATTTTAATTTATATGTTATTGGGTATTTTAGTTGGATATATGACTATATAGGGTAAATAAAAGAAGAAACTGTGACACTGACTCGAATAGGCGATATTTTGAAAAAAATATTTTTCGGCAAATTCGATTGTATATAGCCTGTGTATCTCGTGTCGGAGTATAAAAATATAATACTACATCCGCGTCTGCCACGTAATAAAGTGCTAATAATTTTTTTCTGGAATTTCAACCCTCATTTAATTCGACGAAAAATCCGATGTCGAATAGGGAGGAACAAAGGAAGGTTGATTCCAGACAGGAGATCAAGTTTCAGGTAAAGTGCTAAAAAATTAAAAAGCCCAAATCGAGACTTTCTCTTTGTTAGTCGGGGCTGGTTGTCTTGAGCACAGACTTTCAATTTCTAGCACAAAAAGTAGTTTGAGCTTTACAATAAAAATTTCATGCACACATATACATGTCGGGTCACTATTATTTTCGTCCATTGAATCGCAGCGAGTTTCGATCGCACTCGAGTTCAGAACTGTACTGACTTGAGTCTGAAACTTCTTCCTTGTGCCTACCATCGAACCACACTCGGCGACAGCATCAGAACGCTGGCGCCTCGCTAATACGGTACTTCTTGAAACTACAAGCAACCAATCACAAAACAATTAGAGGCTGACGTAATATTACAATAATGATGAAATTGTCATTACTGTGAAATATCCAAAACTACAACCACACACATACAACTTCGTCATGCGCCGACATATACATACAAACACATGAACCGCTGATGGTAAATTGTGCTTAATACCATACATATAATTTGTTGCATTGTTAAGCGCGAATTTCGAATCGTAAGATTAAAATTTTTTTGGGAAATAATTCCATAAAAATTAGTTGTCGGTATTTGGCTCCAATTTGGAATATTTCTTTCTTGTTGCCAATCAAGCAAAAATCGCTCTTGTCGCTGTCTCGTTCACAGCTGGTGACGCGCAACCCTATACGCCAACTAAACTGGTAGGGTATATAAAATTTTCGTACCGTTTAATTAAATTGTTTATACATTTACATATGTTTCATTTAATAATAAAAAAAACTTTATATGTCTTCTCGGTTGACATTATTAATTATTGTCAAAAAAAAAATTCGAAAAGCATACATTGGAACAAACAAATTATTCGATATAATCAAATTAAAACTAAATTCAATTGCCAACCTGTAAACCTGTTCAAACAAACTATAAAGATGAAATAAAACACAACATAAATAAACCACAACATAAATGATTTGTTGTAAATTAATTGGCAGCTCAAAACTTTGGAGCTTGTGCTTCGTTTGGCGATAAAATTTGTTTGTTCGATGTACCAAATAATCGATAATTCGAAATTGGTATATGTTTGTCCGTCACTCATCCGTATAAATATCGGCACCTAAAACAAGCCGTAAATCAACGTCCAAGTTTGGTACAAAAGAATATGATAATGCAAAGACAAGGCGAGATCAATGTATCTGGGCGGTACCCTTCTGAAATTAGATCAGATCAGAAGAGGACAGTCAATTTAAACTACCAAAACGAAGTCATATGCTCCATTGACAAGACCTTGCAGAAATTTTGAACTATCGAAAATTAAACTTCCCTTAAAAATTTCATCTCTAGCTCATCGGCTGTTTTCATTTCGTTAAGAATTTGCAAATATTGCCATCTGGTCGTTTTCAGGTAAAACTGCCACTTAAATCAAATTCGAGCGCACTTGGTCTTTCATTTGAATTTGCCAAACGGCGGTTATCGTCGGTCGAATAAAGATGATCAAAAAATGAAGACTTAAGTAAAATGTATGTAGAATTCATGGAAGAATATCTGTCATTGGGACATACATATGTATGTCGGAAACCGACACCGCATTATTTTATTCCTCACCAGGTTGTTTTACGACATCAAAGCACGACAACGAAGCTGAGTTTTGTATTTGATGCATCTTGCAAAACAAGAAGAGCTATACTCGGCTCTGCTTCGTTTTCGTTTGCCTTGACCGCTGATTCAAGAAAATGTATCGTGAAGTAATGATACATGAAGCAGATCGACACTTTCAATGCTTTCAGAATTTTCAGGTTAAACACCATGACGTATTGTAAAATGATAACGTCTTAATGCTCAGGCATTGAGTTGTTTGAGTTGACCAAATGGTTCTCAAACAGTCTTGAAGATTTTGCTTCCCTTAGCACAGCAACGCCAATATGAGTCTTCTCTCTCTCATTCTCTCTCATTGATCGAGGTTCTCGATTGGGACGAATTGATTTCAATAAATATGAAAACAGCATCGAATGAATTAAAGTTAACTCTTTTAAATGAGAATTCGTCCATACAACGCCTCAATCACCGATAGAGATTCACGGTTTTGCTGATGGCTTAATGAGAGCCTATGCCTGTTGTATATACACTTAAATCAAAACTGCTGAAGGTTTCCGCACTTCGTTGTTGACATCCAAATCGAAAGTAAAGTCAAAATCAAAATACGTCTAAGATTTGAACTGTGTTCTGCTCTCCTTCTATCAGACCTCTGTCACCGAATCAGCAATCTTGATTGACAATTGAGCGTACTTTTCAATGGTCTGATTTTAAAATAACTCTTCATTGGATGCAGTCACACCCATCGTCCCTGGCGACATTCGTTTCGACCAGGGTGGCTGAAATTCAGGAGTGGTCAAAGAACGTATCAATGCGTTATGTACCGACAAAACAGAACCCAACAGATATAGTATCGCGCGGTTGTGATGTTGATGAATTAGTTGTCTCGATATGATTAAGAGGTTCTTCATTTCCCGATAATTCTCAATGCGACTGGCCAATCAACCATCATGTGCAGTTGTCAAATGAGATGCGCTCCTTGGTGGTGCGCAAGTCAGCTGTTGTGCTGAGTCTTATGGTTGACGATAAGTCAACTATATAGTTAAAACCACCGAGTCCTATTCGTCACATACTAAATTAATACGGGTGTTTTATTATGTGTTTCGTTTCATCCATAGATGAAGAAATATATCGACCGTATTTGATAATAAAATTCCGTCACGATTAGAGCGAAAAGAAGCATTTCACAATATTTTTGAAAACCTTCAAAATCAGAAATTTCAAAAGACATTACAATGATTTGTAAGTGCGCTAAGGTAGGTCAAAAACTTCGAAGTTTGACTCCACTCGTGGTGCTCGTTTTCGTTGTTGAGTGTCGGGTGCCCACTGGTAAACGCTCCTATTTCATATGATGCAAAATTTCCGCTCATCTTACTGAATCGCTCTCAGTTTGTTCGTAGTTATCTGTCACTTCCATCTATGGAATTAGCCCAAACTTCAGTGAGTCACCTTCATGAGCAGTTATGCATCGTTAACGCACAAGAAGTCTGAGATCTTATGTTTCGCATTGACAAGCGGATGCAAATTTGCATTCATACCGCCAAGAGCGCCGCACTTCGGAGGAGGCAGGTGTTAAATCATGCAGGAGTATGTGCTAGGGCTCCAAACCAAAGCTATGTTGAACGAGCGGAAGCCAAACCTCAGCGTGGGAGACCTCGCCATCATGGCAGAGGACAATGCAGTGGTTAATGGGCAGAGTGAAGGCCACAAGCGTTGGGCAGGACGGCGCAATCAGGGTCGCCGACGTTAGATCATCCACGGGAGGGGCCAACATAGCGCAGTTAAGCGCTGCTTGTTTATTTGATGTTGTCCTTAACTGTTTGATGTTAGAGTCGCCCCACTCCACTGCCCTAGACTAGAATAGATTTAAGTTTTGGTTTAAAATTATATTCGATTAAGACGGTTTTTTTTTTACCCACCTTTTCCATTCCTTAACTTAAATAAATCCGGACTGATTTTGAAATTAGTGAACATCAAGTATAATTCATAAAAACTCTTATGAATTTTCACTCTGGTTTGGCCTCTAAAAACTGTAAAACTGATTAGCAAAAGAATCCACAACGGTTTTATATCGTCGGTCTGATCTACTATTTTGACGTTATTTACCACGTTGGCCGTATTGTCATCCGCTTCGTTTGAATCCCTAAACCACCCCATTATCTGACTGATCTACTAATATGTAAAAAAATTTTTTTAAAAAGTAATTTCATGAAAAAATAGAAAAACAAGAGATCGTTATGTTTATCTTAAATAGGTTTTTACTTATAAAGAACATTTTTTTGAGACTTAACTTTAAATTCTGAAGATACACTTGATATTGAGATTTACTCATATTTTAAAAGAAAAGAAAATATTTTTTTTAAGATTATTGTTATTCAGTTATATTTGCAATGCTAAAAAACGCTTAATTGCTAAAAAAAAAAATAAAAATTGAGTGTTAGTTTTCAAAGTTATCAAAAAGAAAAAAAATTGTTCTTCATAATTTGTTTTGGTTTGCAGCGGAGTTTGGTGCTCAGCGCCACAGACATAGAAAGATTATTAACAACCCGATTGCGTTGTTTTGCTCTTTTTAGCAAAGCCAGTTCTTTTTCTACTGCTTCTTTACGCTTTCTGTAGCACTGTCGGAGTAGCTCTGTTCTTGCCGTTTTCTCGAGCTCGATATTCAGTCTCCTTTGAGTGAGTAATTTGATTCTTTGGAATCCACTTCAGTGTTTCTTATTTCTAGGTTAGACTGTCTTTTGAGAATTTATTCCTCTATTATTAGAGGAAGTGGACCGTCATCTGGATGGACCTTTAAGTGCTCATGTAGCGAGGGGCGTCCCTCTGACTTAAAGTATGCACCACTTCTGTGCGCTGTTCATGGTTGTAAACTAATAGCGGCTGACTGAGAATGTCAGCTGTGAGACTGCCGTTTACTAAGACTGCTGATGCCAGAAGTCCAAAAGAAATTGTTGGAGGAACGGGAGAAAATATTAACTTTCTCACCCACACTCACAAAGACAGTGAAAGGCGGGAAAAAGGAGCCTGCTCCACTTGCTCACTCGTCGTTATCCAATCACAAGGCCAAAAGATGCGATTTTGGGGACAATAGAAGCACCCTCTGTCCACAGATGTATGGGTGGGTAAGTCCACCTCAGAGTGACTTTGGCTAATATTTGTATTTCTCTGACAGCACAATAGTCTGCAGTTTTGATACAAGTGCGAGACGAATAGGAGCACCTGGCCGCCATTCGGTAAAAGCAAAACTAAGCGTAATTTAAAAGTGTTTTTTTATTGTTTATAAAAATTTTTAAATCTATGTGTTTACATAAATAATGTCTGTCTGTATGTCATTGGCGAATTCAAAAACTACTGGACCTGGTTTGTATGATATGCTCATTGATGCCGCTAGCCGCCAGGTGGCACATGTAGAGTAGCAACTTTTACACCGTTTAACCGAGTGTCACAACGTGGAAGAAGGCAGAACAACGTTCGCCAAGGTAGCTAGTAATCCATAAAAAAAAACCTTAGACAGACTTAAATAACGTAAGTTTCGACTTTTGAAGTAAGGCCAGACCATAGGTTTGTGAAATTACATAACTTTTACCCTTTAACGTACGCTAGAAAAAACAGATTAAGTCAGACCCAAATGACATAAGTTTAAACTATTGACTTTAGACAAACCCAAACACCTAACGCTGAATACTAAAATTTATTCCTTGTCATAACCGGTTTAAAAAATATAAATTTTTTCAAAATTATGGACCCTTGAAAAAAAATGAGATTAATGGCTTAAAAATTAGGTTTTATTTTGGCTCAAAAAAAAAAACCAAGTGTGATGGGGACTAGATAATGATAGAATACCTGCCATGCCGAAGTTTGTACTCACTTGCTGGTTTTTTTGGTTTCTCTTTCTTTCACTATAGGTGTCTAATTGAAAAAAAAACCATTTATGTAAAAAGTCGACAATCTAATTGGCTGTTTATTTATATGATATAGTTGCCCGATCTTGATCAAATTTGGCACTGATATTAAAAGGTCTATTAAACAAACAAATATTAATTTTTATAGCAATCACTTAAAAAAAAAGAAAGTTGTTGGTCTAAAACTACATTTTCGACCGATTGCTCCAATAGGAGTTAAATTATTTAGTAGTCCGATCTTGACAAAATTTGGCATATGTACTTTCTTTTTGATTATCCCATGAAAACAATAAGTTAGTTATTGATCCAAAACATTATTTTCGACCGATCGTTTCTATGGGAGCTATTTGATACAGTAGTCCGATTCGTCTGAATCCGTAGTTATCCGAATAAGTTTCATGCTTTGAGACAAAGTCACCAAAAACCCCTGAGACTAAGTCACCACAAATGACGCAAATTTTAATTCCTAAGACTAAGCCACCTCAAATGACGTAAGTTTCATTTCGATTGCCGTTACCGTGAATATATAATATTTATACAAAATCCGATCCCTTGGGCGGACGCTCCCTTGGCAGGACGCGGACACTCTTTATGGAAATTTTCAAAACATTTCTCTCAGGCGAACAATGATTTGTCGCGGCGAACAACGATTTGGATGCTCTTGGCGCCCATGGGTTGTCGCGAAGCTTCAAAATGAACAACGATTTGGATGCTCTTGGCGCCCATGGGTTGGCGCCGTTGTTCTTTTCCTTTGATTTAAGCGATTGTGCAGCCAATTGACACAATAAAATCGTTCGGTGAGGCATTGCAACAAATGAATAGGTTTAAGGAATTAGCGAGCCTTGATTTTATATCTTATCAATCCTTTAACACTTTTTAAAGTCGCATTGAACACTTTCGTCTTAAGCATAAGAAAGAGCACTCTAAGCAGTCTACAATAGACCAATTTTTAAAACAGAAAATTGTTAAAAACAACGTTACGTTACGTTAAAATAAGTATTAATTTTGTTAACATATAAATTGTGGTAGAAAACATCAATAGCCGAAAAAAAGTTTCATTTATTCGCAACTCCCTTTGTCGACATCTTCTTTGGGCGGAGAAAACTACTGGTACTTTCGCTGTCCGGCCAAGGGAGCTTAAACTGTACATCTCATGTTTATGCCTTCTCCATAAGCCCAACTACGAAGAACCCTATGTAGTAATTTTAAATCTATTTTTTTTCGATAAAACACAAAAATTAAACTTAATAAAAGCATACCTATGTATGTAATAGAAGCAGACACTCCTAACAAAGGCTTCGTGACAGCGATCTAAACTGTTCATTTCTTCAAAAAACTAATTCGGCTTTTACGAAGTTTATACAAGTTAACACCCGGCTTTGTAAACATCTATTTGACGCAGTCTACGCCGCCTACTAAAGGAAATCAACTAGAAGAAATCAATAAGATCAATAAGTACGCAACAAAAAATCCTAATACCAACACTTGAAAGGAAGTATCAAGATCGGTACAAACAAGCACGCACCCCAAAAATCTTCAATAGCCCAAATCTCGCCACCAGAATCCAGACATAAACAACGATCGATTTTTGAAATAAACAGTAAGAAGAGTCCCACGCATCGTTTGGACCTTTGGACTCAGCCAATGTCACCGCCCACGCACCAAACTGAGGCTTTCCTCCACTCCAACTCCACAGCATAAATTTAGTCTTTAAGTAGGTCTTGAATCTTCCAGTATAACTTATGTAAAATTCAAAGTTAATAAACATTGTTTTTTTTTGAAGTTAAAAAAGATTCTTTGTTAATTGGCACCCGAGCAGGGAACCAGAAAAATAAAAACTCAGTGTAGAAAAGTGAAAGACTTTAGTTTTCGTAAAACAAACCAATTTGTCGCTGCCCCTTCTAAGTACGAGTTCGAGGAGGACTTTGCGAAAGTATACCGTAGAAACAATAGTACCCGACATTATCGGGTATCACCGAAATTTATCTAGTTCTAAAGTAAGTTAAGTGAAAAATAATCAAGTTAAAAACTGCCAATAGGAAAAATCAAAACAACAAAAAACAATAAAATAGAAAGAAATAAAATTAAAGAAAGAAAAGGAAAATAAGCTATGTGAATCAAAACAATGAAATTAGGAAGTAGTGCCCAGCCGAGATACAGAATCTTAAAAATCATTTAAATTAAAATATTTACCACAACACTTGAGAATCCCTTCCTAATTGCGAAAATTTCTATTCACCACGTCTAAGTTCAACTTCTTCTCCGCGTTATTAAGACTATAATGCCAATAGACAGTTAGGTTAAGAATCTCATAATACAAGCAAGCAATAATACAGTGAAATCCGCAACAATAAATCCTACCGAACCGTCCACTTCAAGTTCAGGAATGGCTCCCAGAACCATTGAGGCCGTGAATAAATCAAGGCTAGAGACCATTGTGGGGAATATAGTTTTACCCAAATTACAAGAGCTACCGGCCCAGATGCAAGCTTTAGTTACCCAACTGAACATTGCAAAACAGAATACAAAGACCAGTCAGTACCGAATCTAGATGATAGTTGGGCAGAGATTGTTAAGACCACCAGAGATTTTTAGGACTGTAGGAGTCTTCTCAGGAAGCCGACAGGAGTTCACCACCTGGTTCATAAATACTTCTCGAGTGATGCAAATATATGCATCAATTCAGGGTACACCTAATTATTACGCCATATTGCTAACTATCCGCGGTAAAATTGTTGGACAAGCCAATTCTCTTTAAACTGGAAAGCGATCTCACAATGCTTATTGCAAGAGTATTCAGACAAGCGCGATCTGAGCACTCTTGAATAGTAGTTGTTTACATTGCAACAAAATAATTTGTCTGTACACGATTTCTATTATGTGGTTTACGATCAAATGTCCCTTATTCTGGATCAGATAGAGACAATGGGGTATAGTACCCAGACCATGGAAGCCATGGCAAAATAGATTAGGGAGAGGGCATTAGATACCTTCTTTAGGGGACTAAATGGCGATCTTTCGGATAGATTGAGTCTCCCTCAACCACACAATCTAAGACATGCACTACAGCTTTGTGAGATGTTAAATAATAAGCGAGCTAGAAACAGCCTTGGTCACCGTGACACACAACCACCGTTAGGGTTCAAGACACTGCACTCGACCACTCCATTCAAACCAGAAACATTAATTATATGAATCGACCAAATTCTAACGTCCCTCAACAGTTCGCTGTTAAGAAAGTCAATATGCCAACCTCACACGTTCCGAATAAACTACAACGACAATTCCACATTGGAACTGTTGGGTTACCAGGCGAACAGTATCTCGCGATGCCAATTCCAAAAGAACTTCCGCTTACCTAAGAGTATCCGTCCGATCAATATCAATCCCAGCCGGTATATCAGGATCAAGAGGGACTATACCAGTTGATACCATACCATGTCGATCTAGCAGCAGTATGCTCAGCTCAGTATTACTGAGGGCGATGCATCAGCAGAAAGAGAACCCCGAGCCGCAGGCAAATGCTCCTCCGCAACTCTTTGCCTTACTTCATAGTTCGTGACAAAGAAGAAACCACCTACAACTTTATAATTGACACCGGGTCCAATAAAAATTACATTCAACCAATCAAAGCCAAAAACATAAAACAAAATGAAAACATATTTTATTCGAACACCGTAAGTGGTCGCGTACTCATAACCCAGCATGTCACGTTAGGATTATTCAATCAGCCAGAAACTCCAATTAAATTTTTCCTATTGCCAGATCTAAAACCATTACATGGTATACTAGGTAATGATTCATTAAATGAAGTAAATGCTGTAATTGATATTGGGAAAGATTTACTGTACATCAATTACACCCCCGTTATCCATATTAATCAAATGTCAGCACATCAGGTCAATGCTGTAAGTTCTGAGGGATTGACCCAAAGTCAGGAAACAGGGGTGCGAGCACTTCGGAAAGAATTCAACACCGTCTTCGCGGACCCCAATAAAAAATTGACCTTTACTACAAATGTCCAAGGAACCATCCGAACGACATCGGACATTCCGGTGCACTCGAGGCACTATTCTTATCCCGCTTCTTTAAAAGGGATAGTAGAAGAACAAATAAACGAATTGCTGCACGACGGCATAATAAGACCCTCACGGTCACCATATAATGCCCCCGTATGGATCTTACCAAAGAAGAGCAATAACTCTGGAGAAAAGAAATATAGGGTAGTCATCGACTACAGGAAGCTAAATTCAGTCACAGTTTCGGATATATATCCTATCCCAGAAATCGGAGAAATAATTGCTCAATTAGGCAATAATAAATATTTCTCTGTCCTAGATTTAAAAAGTGGATTTCATCAGATCCCTCTTAAGAAATCTGATATCGAGAAAACTGCATTTACAGTAAACGGCGGTAAATATGAATTTACACGTCTCCCTTTCGGATTGAAAAATTCACCTTCCATTTTCCAAAGAGCTCTGGATGATATCCTTAGAGAGCATATCGGGGAAATATGTTACGTCTATATCGACGATATAATAATTTTTAGTAAAACAAGGAGGAACATCTTTCAAAACCTAGTTAGTATTTTTTCCACTCTGTCAAAGGCAAATATGAAGGTTCAAGTGGAGAAATGCGATTTCTTTAAACAAAGCGTAGAATTTTTGGGAGTAGTGATCTCTAGAGATGGAGTGAAAACTAATCCTGAAAAGGTACAGGCTATTAGAAACTTTCCAATTCCAAAAACACTGAAGAACTTACGATCATTCTTGGGATTAGCTAGCTATTATCGTAGATTCGTGAAGGATTTCGCGAAATTGGAAAAGCCCCTAACCACCCTGCTTCGCGGTGAGTTTGGAAGATCAAGCAAGACCAGCTCAGACAAAGTCGAGATATCGTTCGGTGAGAATGAACTTGACTCATTTAACACGATAAAAGACACCTTGACCTCACATGATGTAACTTTGTCGTATCCCGACTTCACTTGTGAGTTCCATCTGACAACAGACGCTTCTAATAAGGCCAGTTTTGGAACAAAAAGGAAGACCCATTACATTTATCTCGCGTACGCTCACGCAAACTGAAGAAAACTACGCTACCAACGAAAAGGAAATGTTAGCAATAGTGTGGGCTCTACAGAAATTAAGAATGTACTCTTATGGCAAGTCCAAGGTGATCATATACACCGATCATCAACCCCTTACCTTTGCCCTTAGCACAAAAAATCATAACGGCAAACTGAAAAGATGGAAGAGTTACCTTGAGGAATTCGATTATCAGTTAGAATATAAACCAGGATGTTCAAATAATGTAGCAGATGCGTTGTCGAGAAATCCAACATTTATCAACGCCAGTAGTACATCAGCTACGGTTCACAGCGACGAAAGCTCTGGTCATGAACTCATTCCAACCATGGAAGTTCCGATCAATGTCTTCAAAAACCAAGTTCTTATTCTCATAGATACTGTACCGATCCAAACCTTCGAAATAATTTTTCCAACATACCATAGGCACACCATAAAACAATCTGAATACTCCGAGTCTGATTTGATTAAAATCTTGAAAGAGAAAATGGATCCCAACCTAATATATGGTATTTTTACCTCCGAGGCAATTATGGGCAGAATACAGGAGATATACCCTTTGCATTTTAGGAATTATAAGGCCAGATACACCCAAAGACAAGTTGAGGATATCACTAACGAGAATGAAAAAGAAGAGATAATAATCAAAGAACACACAAACAACAATAGAATTTCAAGATTTAGTATTTAAAGCAGTAATAGAATATAACAGAACAATACACAGTACCACAGGAATAAAAAAAACCGATTGATTCATTTTTTGCCCAGTTAAAAATGACCCCGAGAAATTAAACCAAGAGAGAAAGAAAATTACAGAGAAAATATTAAACAGATTACTGACCTAAGTTATCACAATAAAAAAAAGACACCATAAAAATTTACGATCCAGGCGATATAGTCTATGTTAAAATTAATAAGAGGTTAAGTTCAAAATTAACTCCGAGGTACAGAAAGGAAGTAGTAGCTGAAGATCTGAACAGCAAAATTAAAACAAAATCGGGTAGAATAGTGCATAAAAACCATCTAAAGTATTGATTTATCTTACAGATTACTTTTGCCACTTTGCTTGGGACAAACCACCATCCTAGACCATCCAGTCCAGGGTAATTACGTGGGAAACAGGATTAGCCGCACGGCAGAACGGAACCTTCAAAATCATTTATGTAACAGAAGTAGAAAACTATGTATTGGCTTTATCTGTTTTAAAAGAGATCATTGCAAAAAAACACAAGGTTAGGTCCGCTTCATCCATTCATAGATTATGAAATTACAAGAGTGGAAAACGAACTTAAATGATTGAAGCCTATGCACAGAAGGAATAGAAGGTCCCTTGATATCCTAGGCACTGCTTGGAAGTGGTTAGCAGGTAGCCCCGATCATGATGATTATGAAATTGTTACAAAAAAAAAACAACCAACAGCTAGAAAATAACAATAAACAAGTAGTTATAAATGAATTAATAGAAAATAAGATTAATGATTTAATTAAGTTAACTAACCAGATAATAAACTCAACAAGATCAGAAAATAACGAAAAGAATAAAGAAATAGAAATACTTAAATACAAGGTAAGCCTAATGAGAGAGGAGGTCACCAATATAGTTTATGCAATAGACTGGGCCAAATCTAATACCGTAAATTCACTCATATTATCAAATACAGAAGTTAAATTTATTGAAGGCATTATGGAAAACAGCCCAATTTTTGTGAATATCGAGGAATTAATAGAATTTGCAGAAGTAAATTTAGCATCAAATGGCAAAGAACTATTGTACATTGTTAGCATCCCTCGTATTTTTAATGAAAATTGTAAAACCACTTTGGCACTACCATTTAAAATCAAAAAGTAATTGAAGAACTAGATTATAAGTACATTTTGAAATGTCATAACGAGTATTTTGGTTTAGTTAACTCTTGTAAGAAACATAATGATAAGTCTATATGTAAACTGGAAGATTTGATAAATTTAAACAATAGCAATTGCATGGGAGCCTATCTACAGAGAAGAAGACCTCAATGCATCCTCCAGAACAGCCAACACGTCAAGAATCATGAAGAAATACTACCAGGAGTAATTCTGCTCAACGATTTCCATGGAGATGTCAATGTAAATGGAGAGACTTTAAATCTACAAGGCACGTTCGTGATCCAAGCTCAGAACTCTACGATAACAATTGGAGATACTTGGTATGTAATGAAGACCGCCCCAAAGGTGCAAGTCCTACCCCCATTATCACAACTTCTACCGGACAAACACCGAGAAGAGGTTTTACTTTCATAAGAAATAATGAATGAACTCCATACCAATAATACTAATCATCTGGAAAAAATTCATACGTATTCCTTATTTTGGCAACCATAGTATTAATGTATTGCATCATCAAAAGACGTTGCAACACACTAAATCGAAATACACCACATTTTGAAGCTTAAATAGCCCCAGGTCAATTCATCGTAGCGTCCGAGGACGTCTGCATTTAAGAGGGGGAGAGTTAACACCCGGCTTTGTCAAACATCTCTTTGACGCAGTCTATGCCGCCTACTAAAGAGAATCTATTAGAAGAAATCATAAACATTTACGATCAATAAGTAAGCAGCAAACAAGCACGCACGCATGCACCCCAAAATCACGCCCAAATCACGCCACCAGAAGTCCAGATATAAAAAACGATCGATTTTTTGACATAAACAGTGAGAAGGGTCCCACGCATCGTTTCGACCTTTGGACTCAGCCAGCGTCACCGCTGATGATTTCCTCCACTCCAACTCCACAGCATAAATTTAGTCTTTTAGTAGCTCCTGTATCTTCCAGTATAACTACTATTAAAAGTTAAATAAACATTGTTTTTTTTTTGAAGTTATAAAAGATTCTTTGTTAATTTATATAATATTTCAAAGAAAACAACAAAATTATTGATCCAAAACTCTATTTTTGACAGATCATTCCTATTGGAACTATATGATATAGTGGTCCGATCCGACTGAATCCGAGTTATACGATGCCGGCAGAACAAAGAAGACTACATGTAACATTTAGTCAAGAATATGCATACTTTATATGGTCGGAGATGCTTTTTGGCACACTTCCTTGTTAAACTTAACTAATAACTAACTTAACTAATGACTTACACAAAGCCGCTTAGCAAAACCTAAGTACGGAACCAGGTATCCCATCGGGACCTGGTGCATACACTGGTTTATCTGCACAGAGGACTTAGGTTTGGCGTTGACGAAGTTAAAAAAAGCTTCGAATGCCCGGAAAATTGAAGTTTACAACGCCAAAGATAATAAAATTAGATTGAGCGACTGCTTGTAAGGAAAAATCCATTGGTCTACCCGATGTATTTAACTTTTTATGCAATCTTGATTTAACGTTTTTCAATTAACATAGCTCGCGTGAGATCTAGGGAGGCCTCTCAGACAACGTCCAGTTCTCACGTGGGACACAAATGTTAAAAGAAGAGTCAAAAGTACTATAAAAAAAAGGAAACGGCTAAGTCCATATCTGTTCAAAAAATTCAGTCCCTGATGAACTTTATTGTTAAACAACGCGTCTTTGGAGATACTCGATGCTGGATGTATTCAATCGAATGGCAAAAGCGAGGCGTGCCGCACGCACACCATTCTACTATTTGTGCCGTTAGTGGAAAGAATTCAGCCTGACTAAATAGATGATATCATTTGTGCCCGAGATTCCTGATCATGGAAAGTCGATCCAGACCTACATGATGGGTTCCGTTATCGGCGTCGATACTATGACAACGGTCGAACTGTTACAACCAAAGTGAAAAGAATGGATTTCGTTGTCGACAACAGTTGGATTGTTCCATATTCGCCACTTATTTCTAAAACGTTCAAGACACACTGCAACGTTGAATACTGCAATTCAGTTAAGTCCATAAAATATATTTGCAAATATGTCACGAAAGGCAGTGATATGGCGGTTTCTGGATTGCAATCCTCAAATACCAACGATGAAATTTCACGCTATCAAGTTGGTCGTTATGTGAACTGTAATGAAGCGATTTGGTATTCGCATTTCCAATTCACGAACGTTGGCGTTATACATTTCGCTGCATCTGGAGAATGGTCGACGAGTATATTTCACGGCTTCGAACTACGTTGACCAGTTTTTTTGCAATCTGCCAAAGCGATCAGTTTGCACGAACTTTGCTTTACTCGGAGATGCCACATTATTATACTTGGAATGCTTCATCCAAGAATTTTCAAAGACGGAAGCAAGGTATTGCGGTTCCTGGGTATCCAGATGTGCGTTCTACTGATGCTCGTGGTCGTATGTATACAGTTCATCCAAAGAATGATGAATGTTTCTATTTGCGGTTGTTGCTGGTAAATGTGCGTGAGCCAACTTTGTTTGAGACACTACGAACTGTTAATGGTGTAATATTCCCAACCTATCGTGCTGCATGTGAAGAATTGAACTTATTAGAAAACGATACCCATTGGGATACGACAATCGCTGAAGCCATTATCTCTGCATCTCCAAGTCAGATACGCACATTATTCGCTATAATAATTTCGACATATTTTCCATCAAACCCATGTAACCTGTGGCACAAATACAAGGATAGTATGTCAGAAGATATTTTTACATCAAAAATCAGTCGTGTCAGAGATCCAGAAATCGTGACTCTTGATCGAAGATATGTGTTACCTCATGTCGATAATTTATATGGTAAGGAATGCCAGCGCCTAAATAGTGAAATGAATGACGCATTTAATCGAGAATTGGAAATACGTGAATATGATCACCAGGAATTAGATTTAGTAGTTCAAAGGAATGTACCCCTGTTGAATTACCAACAAAAGGAAGTTTATGATACTTTAATGAAGGCAATCGCTAATGAAAATGGTGGTTTATATTTCCTAGATGCCCCTGGTGGAACTGGCAAGACATTCCTTATGTCATTAGTTTTAGCAACTGTTCGGGCGAGATCCAACATAGCGGTTGCAGTTGCTTCTTCTGGAATAGCAGCCACATTGTTAGAAGGATGCCGTACGGCTCATTCAGCATTCAAATTACCGTTAAATCTTCAAACTATTGAATAACCAACGTGTAATATTGCAAAACACTCAGCAATGGCCAAAGTTTTAGCGGCATCGGAAATCATCTGGGACGAATGCAAAATGGCGCATAAACGTGAATTAGAAGCACTTAACCGAACATTAAAAGATTTACGCAATGACTCGAGATGTTTTGGAGGAGCAATGATTTTACTGTCTGGCGATTTCCGCCAAATACTGCGAGTAATTCCAAGATCTACCACTGCCGATGAAATAAACGCCTCAAATCGTCAAATCTATGGCGCTATGTGAAGAAAAACAAACATGAGAGTTACATTGCTTAACGATACATCTGCTAAAGATTTTTCGGAGCAGTTGCTAACTATCGGTAATAGTCAAATACCTGTCGATGAATCGAGTGGATTAAAATCATTTTCAAATAATTTCTGTAATTTTGTCTCATCAAAAGACAAACTTATCAACAATGTATTTCCAAATATTATTTCTAACTACAAAAATAATGAATGGTTGAGTGAGCGAGCAATTTTAGCGGCTAAGATGACCTGAATTACATAATTCAAAATAAGATTATTGGAACAATGCATTCATTCAAATCTATTGACTGCGTCACAAATGAAGATGAAGCCACCAACTATCCAATTGAATTTTTAAACTCTCTGCGGCTTACCACCGCACAATTTCCGTTGGCACAAAGGTTGGCTTCGTAGTAATCATGCTTGGAAACATAAACCAACCAAAACTGTGCAACGGTACGCGTTTGGTGGTTAGTAAATTGATGAACAATGTAATTTACGCTACTGTAATGATAGGAAAATTCAAAGGTGACGAAGTTCTCATTCCGAGGATACCAACCGATATGCCGATTGAATTTAAAAGACTTCAATTTCCGATACGTCTTGCATTTGCCATGACCATCAACAAATCACAAGGCCAATCCTTAAAAGTTTGTGGTTTAAGTCTAGAACCTTCATATTTTTCGCATGGTCAATTATACGTGGCATGTTCACGGGTCGGAAGACCATCTGCGTTGTTTGTTTTTGCGCCTGATAATAAAACAAAAAATGTCGTGTATTACAAGGTACTTAAGTGAAGAGCAACCTATGTACTAATTACAGAAATAATAATGAATGATTAATGTAGGTTAAAGGACAAAAAGGAAACTACAAATCGAAATTCAAAAAGAAGAAGAAAGTTAAGAGAAGAAGAAGAAGTAAATAAATTTAAAGACATAATACATATCCAATACATAAAACAAAAACTAAATAGGGAAATTAAAGAAATACAAATTGTAAAACGAAACAAACGAGGACTAATTAACGGAATTGGTTCAATATACAAATATCTTTTTGGCACTCTTGATCAGGATGACAAGGACGAATTTGAAAAAAAAATAAATAATCTGGAAAGCAAAAGCGTACAAGCAATCGAACTAAATTACGTAATAGACACCATTAATACAAGCAGTCGAACTAAATTACGTAATAAACACCATAAATAAAGGTTTAGAAGTACTAAACAACCTGAAAGAAAAAAAGAAAAATCAGTAAATTGTCAATTCGGAGAAATTATTGAACACAAAGACATCCACATGGCATAAACCAATTTCAAACGAGATATTTATCATTTCCAACATTCCTCAAGAAATAACAAAAACACCTATCTTTGAGATACTTAATTATCCAGATGAAAATAAAAATATTTTGACAGAAAATTCATTCGATAAATACTATTTTGACAACAATACTTTGTTTAATAAAAATACAAAACAAATAGAAACTAATGAATGTATAATAGGCATTTTAAATCAAGTCCCAACCACTTGTAAATACACTAAAACATATAAGAACTTCCAAACTAAATTGTATAATTGTAACATGGAATTTACCAAAAGCTAAACTTAATCAAAATTGCGTAAACAACGACTTAATAGTAGAAAGCAATAACATAATAAAAATTTACGATTGTGCCTTAGAATTAAATGAAATATCAATAATAAATTCATTGCTCGACTATAGCCAAAGTATTTATGTAACAAACAATATCACCAGACTAGAACCTATTTCCTTTATCCAAACAAAAGAGATAATTAACGTACACGCCAAATATTATACTGTATTTCAAACTATTACTTTCTTTTTTTATTTCTTTATTACTTTATTTCTTTCTTTCTTTCTTCTTTACTTTATTCAAAGTTGAAAACTTGTATTTCGTTACGCTAGATTGCTCGAAAATCCCACTGTGCGTTCAATGGTAATCGAATGTGCTTATGTAACTTTCGATTCATATGTTATTTTTTTATTTTATATGGGAAAATGCATATCCAAATGTTATTTTCGCTTTATATGATATTAGTTCAGCTTAGAGAGACATATACATATCAATATATATTATGTACTAATAATATTTCTGACACCTAGCTCGGTAGGCGAGTGCGGTTACACTGTCATAAGTGACAGTCTTTCCAATTTTCCCATAGCCATCGGGCGGTGCTTTTCGACCCTGATATTTTAGTTAAATCTAACTTCCATGTTTGTGCACCATCAGTGCCTCAATATTAATTCTGTCAATAAATATATATCAGCTTACACGAAGCACTCGCGTATTTTAGTTCACCTAGTTCAACAGACTGACTCCCATATAACACTTGGCACAATAACCAAAGTTATGGCTCCCGCCAGGTGAATAATTCATAGAGGTATAGCGAAATTTCCACCGTAAGCCTCTGTATGTACATACCTGACTCCTTCAAAGGTACCACGGTACCCTTTGACCTATCCTGTGTCCGCCCAAGTGTCTTTTTTTGCATATGCATATGTATGTAGATACATCAATCCATATACATATGCTATTTCCGCTTATTATTCTGTTCAATACAGTCCACTTCTACTCAGTTCGTTAATATCCGCCCGTAAAGAGAATATCCTTTCTTCTATTTGTTCGTCTCGATTTGACAATGCCAATCAATCCATCTAAGACCACACAGAAGTCCGAGAGCCTCAAAAATCCGAGGCTCCTAGCTGTACGTCTACCGCAGGTGCAACTCAACTTTCTGGCAGCGAGCTTCCGAACTCTCGCTCTTGTCTTTTCCGTCTGCCGTTGTGACTACCCCGACTTCTCACGCGATCACCCGATATCTCTCAACGACTTATTCGCGGCGTATGTCGGCCTGACCCGGTTTAAAGCCCGGGAAAGTGAGGCCCTGACGGACACAGTGCCGCTATATTCCGGCATGATGCATCTGAAGCCGCTTGAGTCTCTCTGGGCAAAGGTGGAATTAGAGTATGAGCGCTACAGGAAAGCCCTTTTGGCCAGACTAGATGAGAACAGCCAAATAACGTATTCTTTTCGGGTAGCGCATTGAACAGATGTCCGCTCAAAATGCTTCAAAGTTATCGAAGCCCCAAATCGTTTCGGATTCCCAAGGCCATAGAGTGCCTCCTTGTGAGGTAGAGATTTTCAATTGCAATAGCCTTGCTTGGCCAACCTTTCGATAATTCTTCATGGCCAGTTACAAAAAAAATCCTTGCCTTTCTGAAGTGGAAAAGCTCTACCACTTAAATTCCAAAACTCGTAAAGAGGCCAAGGTAATAGTTTCCAAATATCCCTTATCATTATGAAAAAGATCATTTGCTTGTAATGACCCAGGCCAGACAGCTGCTTCATATTCCAGCCGTTGCCCAGGGCACAGGTACGGCTTTACGAGAGATGCAAACGGCTTTCCAAGGGTGCCTATCGACTCTTGAGCGATACGAAATCAGCACCGAAGACTGGGATATCCTTCTCATCACGATTTGTACGAGCAAACTTTCGAAGTTCACCATCCTTCTGCGGGAACAGTCCGTTCCTAATGAAACAGCCCTTTCATCTTGGAACGATTTAAACTTATTTCTCAACCACCGCTATCGTGTGTTTGAGGCCACCGACATGCAGAACCCGAGTCCCAGAATGCAGACACTTCCGTCCGTCACCCGAAAATCTCTCGCTCCAACGAGAAATCTAGCGTGTCCCTCACAGGTCCAGGTCAACCATGTCATAGCATCCGAATCGACATTCATTTCACAACAACATTTCATGTTTCATGGAATAAATTTTCCAGCGCGCAAGCAACCCCCCTGCAACATTATCCGGCAGTGGCCATTGTGCTACCGAGTCTTACGTGGTTCTTTTGTCAGGGTCGAGACGATATTCGAATTGGATCATTGCAACGTTGAATACTGCAATTCAGTTAAGTCCATAAAATGTATTTGGAAATATGGCACGAAAGGCAGAGATATGGCGGTTTCTGGATTGCAATCCTCAAATACCAACGATGAAATTTCACGCTATCAAGTTGGTCGTTATGTGAAGCGATTTGGCGTACATTCGCTTTCCAATTCACGAACGTCATCCTACTGGTATACAATTGGCGGTGCATCTGGAAAATGGTCAACGAGTATATTTCACGGCTTCGAATGCTACGCAACATGCTGAAACACCTCCAGCAACTACATTGACCAGTTTTTTTTGCAATCTGCCAAAGCGATCAGTTTGCACGAACGTTGCTCTACTCGGAGATGCCACGTTGTTATACTTGGAATGCTTCATGCAAGAATTTTGAAAGACGGAAGCAAGCCAATGCCGTTCCTGTGTATCCAGATGTGCATTTTACTGATGCTCTTGGTCGTATGTATACAGTTTATCCAAAGAATGATGAATGTTTCTATTTGCGGTTGTTGCTGGTAAATCTGCGTGGGCCAACTTCATTTGAGACACTACGAACTGTTAATGGTATAATATTCCCAACATATCGTGCTGCATGTGAAGAATTGAACTTATTTGAAAACGTTACCCATTGGGATACGACAATCGCTATTATCTCTGCATGTCCAAGTCAAATTGGACGCCCAGTTGGCGAAGGCACGGAGGAAGAAGAGAACGAAAACGACAATGCAGAAGTACAACTGTTTAAAATGAGGATGAAATTCATCAAATTAGAAAACGAAATGTTGAAAAGACTATACTCAAATGGAAACCATCTAGAGATGCCAATAGACGGGTTGCTAAACAAACTTCAAGACGTTCTTCACATGAAGAAAAATGTTACGATGCAACGCCGGAAGTTTGAAGCACGCAAGTGGTTGGCACATTTTATCAACACAAAATTATGTTGGCTGCAGAAATAGAACTCAGTAAGGAGGAGCTGATCGATGATTTGGTCGAAGGTATTCCCGAGGAAAGTTTACGGCGTCAGGCGCATATGCAGTTTTCGGAGTCCGGATCGACTGTTGCAGGCGTTTGAGAAGATAACGCTGACGAAGACGACTTCGGCTGTGGGAAAGAAAACTGTCTACCCGGAATGGAAAATTGCTCAACACTGTTACAATTGCAACGCACTGGGCCATTTTGCCAGTAAGTGCCGCAATCCAAAACGGGAGTATGGGACGTGTTATGACTGTGGCAGTGCAGATCATTGTATTGCAACGTGCTCCGAATACAAGAAGAAGGCTAAGAACGATTATGTAAGAAATTTTAATATTTATTTTGAAAATAATTTTAGCAAGTGTTTTTCCACAGAATGCCTCTTCGACTCAGGGAGCCCAATAAGTCTTGTAAAATTATCTTATTTAATCACGCGTTTTGAAAATGAATTAATGATCAATTCTAAGTTTGTCAATAATTTGGAAAAAAACAATTTATGTTTAAATAATAAATATATAATAATAGCAAATTACACGTTTATAAAAAAATAAAATGTTTCATTATTGTAGGAATTATTAAATTGGAATTCGACATGCATATAGTGGCAAACGAGTCAATGAGTCATGATGTGGTTTTAGGAAGAAATTGTATGGCAATATGTAAATTTAAGTAAATAGGCGAAATTTTTGATGTAAAGAAAATTGAAAATGCAGTTAAGCCGTGGTCAAATGATTGTACAAAAAATGAATGTATATATGATTGTATATCAAAAGAGAGTTATAAACAAGTATTTTCGAATGATCGTCCCATGAGTAAGGGTTCAGTAAGTCAGAACAAGCAAGATTTAAATAAGTGTCAATTTAATAAAAGGTTTAACAATGAAACGATAGAAAACGAAAGTCCAATAAATGAGTGGCTGAAAGATAAGATTGTAGAGAATGAGTTAGTAAGTTTAGAAAAAGAAGAAGAGGTTATGCGGTGTTTTAATGTGTTGGAATGGATTATCCTAATACAAATGAAAGCGATGATTAAATAATAAATGAGAGTTGCGATGAAAAGCTAAAAGAACAGTTTCGATATATATTTGCCAAGTTTTATAAAAATGCGGAATAGACTTTGGTCCCAGAAAATAAATGGGAAATAAAGCTCTCTTTTGAAAATGTTCAGCAATTTCATTATTTACCGAGACGGTTATCATACGCTGAAAAGCAACAGGTTCAAAATCTCATAGATGAATATTTAGAAAAAGGTTATATTAAGGAAAGTGAATCAGAGTTTGCCTCGGCTATAGTGTTAGTAAGAAAGAAGAATGGTGAATTAAAAATGTGTGTTGATTATTGCACACTCAACAAAAGTATGCTGAAGGATAATTATCTAACTCCACATATTGACGACCTTATAGATAAACTTTCGAGAAAAAAATATTTTACGAAATTAGATTTGAAAAATGTCTATTTTCATGTTTATATGCATGAAGAGCCCATGATGGGACAGTAATAATGGCTGCGAACGCCATTTGGCCTTCGAAACGCACCAGCTGTATTCCAAAGGTTTGTTAATAAGATATTTTCGGACATGATTAGGACAGACAAATTGATAGTATTTATGGATGACATACTAATACCTACAGAGGACAGTGCATCCCATTTGAAAATAATAATAGAAGAAGTATTTCGTCGGCTACTTGCAAATAAATTGGAATTGAGAGTTGACAAATGCGAGTTTCTCCAATCTAAAAAAAAGGTATTTGGGCTACTTGGTATCTGGAGATGGAATTGGGCCAGATTTTAAGGGTCTGCAAGCAGTTAAAAATTTTCCAATTCCAAAGAAAGCAAGAGATGTCCAGAGCTTTTCGGGATTCTGTTCTTATTTTAGACGATTCGTTGAGGAGAAAAGATAAAGAATTTAAGTTTGATAAAACAGAATTAGACTGCTTTGCGATGTTAAAAGAAAATTTGTTACAGCCACCAATATTAGCCTTATACAATCCGAACGACGAGACAGAGTTACATACTGACGCAAGCGCTTTAGGGTTTGGGGCGATTCTGATGCAAAGGAAGGCGGATGGAAAGATGCATCCTATATTCTATTTTTCTAGAAGAACAACCGACACAGAATCAAGATATGATAGTTTCAAATTGGAAACGCTAGCCATAGTACTTGCTTGGGAAAGATTTGGGATTTATTTACAAGGTATACACTTTAAATTAGTAACTGATTGTAATACGGTAAGTTTAGCAATAAATAAAAGAGCAATGAGCCCAGCAATTGATAGATGGTTGCTAGAACTACAAAAATATGATTTTACAGCAGAGCACAGATCAGGAAGTGCAATGCAGCATGTGAATGCATGAATGCATGAGTAGAACACGCAGATTTTAACAATTGATTCAAAATTGAGGAATATATAATAGTATGTCAAAATAGAGATAAAAATGGATGAATGCATGAGTAGGAACACGCTGATTTTAACAATTGATACAAAATTGAGGAATATATAATAGTATGTCAAAATAGAGATAAAAAATTAAAAGAATTAAAAGAAAGTTTAGAAAAAGCCGAAACGAGGAATGAAGTATTATATAAAAAAAAAAATAATAGTTTATTACTTTATGTGCCAGAAGACATGGAGAATCATGTTCAAATATCACGACGAATTAGGTCATGTGGGAGTAGATAAAATGGCAGATATAATTTTAAAAAATTATTGGTTTCCAAAAATTAGGTTAAAAGCAAAAATGCACATTAGTAACTGTCTAAAATGTATTGCCTATTGAAAACAAGAAGGCTTTTTACACAATATGACTAAGGGATTAATTCCTTTTGAAGATATTTACATTGACCATTTTGGTCCAGTTGACAAGGCAGATCTAACAATATTGTTTTTGTTATTGTAGACGCATTTAGCAAGTTTGTTAGGCTTTACGCGACAAAAACCACAAACACGAAAGAAGTAATAAATGCATTATCAGATTATTTTAGAGCGTATAGCCGACCAAAGTGTATTATATCCGACAGAGGCAGTTGCTTCACATCAAAAGATTTTAAATATTTCGTGAATGAAAACGAAATAAGACCATTTAAGGTAGCCACTGGTTCACCTCAAGCAAACGGACAAGTTGAAAGAATTAACCGGAGTTTAGGATCGATGATAGCAAAATTGGTAGATGCAGAGAGAAATTTAAATAGTAGATATAAAAAGACAAACACCACCATATAAAGATGGAAACTTAGTAACGATAAAAAATTTTGACACTCATGTAGGAATTTGTAAAAAACTGATACCGAAATTCAAAGGACCTTATAAAATTGCAAAAGTGTTACGAAACGACAGACTTGTTGTTGAAGACGTAGATGGTTTTCAACAATCGAGAATTCCTCACAAAAGAGTTTGGGAAATGACTAGAATAAATTAAAACAAATACTTATAATAAAATTATATGTATATAGAAAAACTATTTTTTTAGAAAAAAAAAAATCATATTTTAAGGAGTTCTGGAGTACTTTAATCAGGATAGGTCGAATTGTAGCAATTACTTATACATGTATAATAAGGAATAGATAATAAGATACAAATGATCCACGTATATACATACATAATTATAAGCAAGCAAGAACAAAAGAAAATCAATAAAGAACATTCTTAGTTTGACATTAAACAAGAAAGCATCGTGTGTGACTATAAACATTAACTTAATGTATAACTATTTGATAAATTGGCAACATAAAAAAAAATAATAGTTTCTTGATTGAAGAATAAATTGCTTAAATAATAAATTCCAACAGGGAACGGTTTAGTAAAGATCTCAGCCAGTTGGTTCTCTGTACTCGATATAAACAGCATTATTTTTGATTCTCCCTTTTACAAAATGATACCTAATATCGATGTCTTAAGCTGCTTTCTGACTTGAGAGATTGTTTGCTATACTAACACAAACTTGGTTATCCTCATAATTATTTATTTTCTTATCAAGAATAATGTTTATACTACTGAGATGTGATATTAACTATGAGGTTTCTGGTGCAGCTTCAAACAATGCCATGTACTCAGCTTCAGTGAATGATGCTGCTACAGCGCTTTGTTTTCTTGTATTTCAGCAAATCAGATTTATATCAAACATCTTAAATCAAAATCTCGGTTCCAATCAGAGTCTAGGTAGCCGACCAAAGTGTTTTCGAAAGTTTAATCTTTCTTTGAAATCAATTTTAGATATCTTTTAAAACATTGCCATAGCTTAGAATTATTTTTGCTACTGTATCTACTTAAGATATTTACTGCGGTAGTGAAATAAGGCGCGTACATAAAATTATATACATTAAACAACTAAAAAGATTTCGCGTACCACACCTTCTTTTTTCTTCTTTATCTCCGTTAAGCAACTCATGGTTCAATTTGTTCGGTAAAGGAGTTATGCATCTATATTAAATTTACTTAGCACCCTATTAATGTATGCAGACCGAATCAAGCAAATTTTATTTTCACTGCATCTTTATTCTTCAATGAAATTTAGTAAACTTATATTTTGTAAACTTATATTTTGATGAAAAATAGCTGAAAGCGAAAAAAGACAGGCTTTACAAAATTTGCTAAAATAAAAAAAAAGCAAATCGCCTCTCCGACTCAGATATCCCCTGTACCAATGCGGCCCTTGTTAGCTCTTCGTTATGTTTGCTTGATGACTAGCCTATCTATCTTTTTCTCTTTTTCGCATGGAAAGACCATACACATACCAATCGTATGCCATCTCTCTCCCTCACATGGCCACCGCGTCCTTGGCATTGCCTGTAAAAAACTTGTGCGTATATATAGACTATGCTTCGTCAGATTTTAAAAATTGGTGGCCGATACATTTTGTTAGAAAATATATGTATACCAAATTTAATTACGATAGTAAATCACTTTTTTCCGAATTTCAGGGGCCAACTTTGGTGACTCTAGCTCTTATAGTCTCCGAGATCTATGTGTTCATACAGACGGACGGATGGACAGACGGAAATGGCTACATCGACCCGGCTGTTGATGCTGATCTAGAATATATATATTTTGTAGGGTCAAAAACGCTTCCTTCTGTCTGTTACATACATTTTGGCGACATTTAATTTTTAACGTAGTGGACATTGACTCTTAACTCAAAATACTTTTTTCAGAATACATAAACCATATTTAAAAATACTTTTAAATTTATAGCAAAAAATGGATTGAAGTTCTAGTGGTATTAAGAATGAAAATCAGGACAAGCCATTGCTAAATGAAATTATGTATCCAGATATAGAGCCCGGTATAATTAATCGATCAATGCTTGAAGCTTCTTATTCGTTTGAAGAACATAGAGAAGAAGAACGCCGCCTACATCAACCAGTAAGATCCAGTAATATTAGATAATATAAAGACTTTACGCTTAGAATTTAAAAGTAAGTACATAAATTCATATAAGTTTCTTATTATGTATACATGCCATGTAGAGTAGGGTAAAAGGGGTATATTGAAGTCTCCAAAATAAATTAATTTATATGTATACCATTTAGAGTAGGGTAAAAGGGTATATTGAAGTCTCCAAAATAAACGTAACACGCAGGACCAAGAATTTAGGACCATATAATTTAAGCGTACTCGTTTGCCGGGTGACCAAATTTTGTAGATGAATTTCGAATTTTATTAGTGCGCCCAATTTAGTCAGATTGTTCGGTTGCTAGCCGAGAAAATACAGGGATCATCGTAGGCTCCTACCCAAGTCACAGACTGTTCAAAGAAGCTCCAATGATGCCCGAAAGTCTTTAACGATGTGACTGCAAGTCGTTTCGGCCCATATTGGTCTGAGCGGATGCTAGCTGAAGACGATTATTTCTCGCTCATATTAGAGCTTCTCAAAACAGTCTGGGGCTTGGGTAGAGTTATAAAAAAATAAATCGTATGATGTGTAAGGTTATCTTTTGCCATGCGGGAGTGAAGTATCTCAATACAAATTTGATGAGATGTCATCCATTTTCCGTAGAGGATATAACTTTTTGTCGCCAGCAGTGACTATAAAATGACGGATGAGGGAACTAAGCGATTCTCATTTCTGATATCGATAAGTTACGGCCTCGATTTTGCAGATTTAATACAACGCTATTTACTATCACTAGCAGAGTAAATAAGCAGATATAGACAAATTTTTTGTTTCTCAAGTTTTCGCCATGGTCGTCACTAGTGTGAATAGTTAGTGTAAGAATATGTTTGTAAGAAAAAACTGTTCTCTAAGTAATCCCAATTTTGAATTTAAATAAATTAAATTTTTCACTGGATAACTTAAAGTCCTCTTTTTTGTCAATATTGTTTTGCTAAGGGAAAAGGAAAAAAAAGGTGGAAGCCAAAGATAGGGAATTGTGCTATTCAGATAGAAGTTTGGAAGATAACAAGATAAAATGGACAATTACTGAAAAAGATATGCGGAAGTATTTTTTTTTATATTTTTTTTACACTTTAAGAACGCAAGGCTCTTCATCTAATCTTCCCAATCGCGCCATTTTCTCTATGATTTGACTGAAACGAAGAAATGATGAGAAAATTAAATGAATATTATTCTCATTTAATTTTCTTATCATTTCTTCATTCATCACTTCTTCATTTGAAATTGTTTCCCAATCAGCCCTTCAATGACTTTTATTAAGTATCAGGCTTGCAGAAAATTTAACGGCGAAAAAAAACAAAAATAGCTCACTGTCTCGCTTTTTGTACTTCTATCATACTTTTGCCGTTAATTTTTCCATGTTCATACTCCCGGCATACATCTTGCTCAGAACTTAAAACCATTTGAAAGTAATCACTCTTTTATTTATGTAAGTTTTTTGTTGTAATTTTAAACTACGAGGCAACTTTTGGAGTTGGTTGGATCAGTGTTGTTTTATATAGAGCAGATAATACAACACAACACACTAAAAGAGTGAAGAGTGAAGTTGAGTGTGGATCATTGTTGCTTTCAGAGTTGAGTAAAGGAGGTGTTGAGTATTGAGTAGTGTTGCACAATGATGAATGACTGTGTATGACTTTTCTTGCTGAAAGTCGCTGCACAATTATATTCAACACTGTAAGATTTTGATGAAGCTGTGGAGAATACTAACAAGCCTTTTCAGCCGGTTTATTTAAACAACTCGGATGTATGATCTAATCCAAGACCAATATTCACCTAGGAGCAGCTTCGTGTCGTGTTAGCACAACAAAACACGAACAGTGCGCTATTTTCGGCGTTAAGAAAATCTTTTTTTAGACAGCTTTTCGAGCAATGGTACAAAAATTCTGAGACAATCATTTTGAATTTGCTGTCGACCGAATTCTGGTAAGTGTCTTGCTGCTTATGCGTGTCGGTTGATGACGTCACTCGTTACAAAATGCCGTGATATGGATCATGAGGAAATTTCTGCTTCGTTTGTGCAAACTATGAACGCAGATTACAACGACTTGCGCAGTTGCAGGCGAATATTATAGTGCCAAGCATGGTAAAATATTGCCGATCCAATCTTACTCTTGTGAAAAACTTGAGCATCGAAAGTCGGAATTTAGAGTGAAGAGATCACTCACATCTGGAGAAACTCATCGAGCGTCGTCAGTGCGTGCTGGAATTGTTAAATGCTATCTGTAGAATATACACATATAATATTGTTTATTTGCAAAGTTTATGATCACAGTATGAATGTGATTGACGAAAGAAAAAGATTGCGTCGACTCCACGATCGAATCTCCTTCGCTTGGTCCCAGAATGGGCAGCGTTGCCAGACTGGTACACTTGATGACAAGGCTGCATACACAACACCTCTAACACCCAGATGAATCATAGAACTAAGTACGCGGCCTTATGCG